>RJWM01005198.1:0-94218 GCA_004363535.1 Dasyprocta punctata | reverse complement strand
GCTCGCGTTGTAGCCCAAGCCGGCCTCGAACTCACAACGCTCCACCTACCTCAGCCTCCCGAGTGCTGGGATTAAAGGCGTGCGCCACCACGCCCGGCATATAGTATAATTTCAAGTCAGGGATTGTGATGTCCCCTGTCTTGTCTTTGTTGCCCAGAAGTGCCTTTGCTATTCTAGGTCTCTTCTGGTTCCATATGAATTTTAGGATTGTTTCCTCTAATTCTGTGAGATATGCTATTGGAATTTTGATTGGAGTTGCATTGAATCTGTACAACAGTTTTGGAAGTATGGCCATTTTCACTATATTGATTCTTCCTACCCAAGAGCACAAGATATCTCTCCATTTTCTAATATCCTCTTCAATCTCCTTTTTCAGAGTACTATAGTTTTGAATACAGAGGTCTTTTACATCTTTTGTTAGATTGTTTCCTAAGTATTTCATTTTTTTGGATGCTATTGTAAAAGGAATTGTTTCCCTGATTTCTCTCTCAGTAAGATTCTTTCTTGTGTACAAGAAGGCTATTGATTTTTGAGTATTGACTTTGTAAACAGCTACATTACCAAATCTGCTTATTAAATCTAGAAGTCTTCTAGTGAAGGTTTTGGGATCTTCTAGGTAGAATATCACGTCATCTGCAAATAATGACAGTTTAACTTCTTTCTTACCTATCTCTATTCCTTTTATTTCTTTCTCTTGTCTAATTGCCCTGGTTAAAGTTTCCAGGACTATGTTAGATAAGAGTGGAGACGGGACATCCTCGTCTTGTTCCTGATCTCAGTGTGAAAGCTTTCAGTTTTTGTCCATTTAGTATGATGTTGGCTGTTGGTTTGTCATAGATGGCTTTTATCAGATTGAGATAAAGACCATCTATTTCAATTTTCTGTAGAGTTTTTATCATGAATGGGTACTGGACTTTGTCAAAAGTTTTTTCTGCATCTATTGAGATAATCATATGATTTTTATCCTTGACTCTGTTAATATGATGTATTACATTTATGGATTTACATATGCTGGGCCATCTCTGCATCCCTGGGATGAATTCCACTTGATCATGGTGTATGATCTTTCTGACAATTTGCAGCAGTCTGTTTGCCAGTATCTTACTGAGGAATTTTATGTCAATGTTCATTAGAGAGATTCGCCTGTAATTCTCTCTTAGTTGGATCCTTCTCTGGCTTTGGAATCAGAGTAATGCTTGCTTCCAGGAATGAATCTGGGAGTATTGCTCCCCTTTCAATTTCTTTAAAGAGGTTGAGAAGTAGTGGGGTGTTAGGTGTTCACTAAATTTCTTGTAGAATTCAGTAGTGAATCCATCAGGGCCTGGGCTTTTCTTTGTTGGTAAGTTTTTAATTACATCTTTAATTTCATTAATTGATATTGGGTTGTTTAAGATTTTTATATCTTCTTGATTCAACTTTGGTAATTCATATGTATCTAGGAATCTGTCCATTTCTTCTGCATTTTCCATCTTATTAGAATACAAACTTTCAAATTAGGTATAGATGATTTTCTGGATTTCTACAGCGTCTGTTGTGATTTCACCCTTTTCATTCCTAATTGCATAGATTTGAATCCTTTCTTTCCTTTTTTTGATAAAGTTGGTCAAGGGTCTGTCAATTTTATTTAATCTTTCAAAGAACCAATTCTTATATTCATTGATTCTTTGTACTGTTTTTTAGTCTCCAGTGTGTTAATTTCTGCTCTGATCCTTATAATTTCTTCCCTTATATGAGCTTTTGGTTTTGTCTGCTCTTCTTTTTCTAGAAATTTGAGGTTCAGCATTAAGTTGTTTACATGAGCTTGCTCTGTTTTTCTGATATGGGTATTTACTGCTATAAATTTCCCTCTTAAGACTACCTTCATTGTATCCCACAAGTTTTGGTATGTTGTATTATCATTGTCATTCAACTGCAAATACTATCTAATTTCTTCTTTAATATCATCTGTGACCCACTGATTGTTCAGTAGGGTACTATTTAATTTCCATGTGTTGATGAAGTTCTTGTGGTTTCCTTTTGCATGGATTTCCAATTTCATTGTACTGTGGTCTGATAGTATGCATGGGATAATTTCAATTTCTTTACATTTACTTAGGCATTTTCTATGAGCCAGTATATGTTCTATCTTGGAGGATATCCCACGTGCAGCTGAGGAGAATGCGTATTTGACATTGTGGGGTAGAAGACTCTATAGACATCTACTAAGTCCATTTGCTCAAAGGTTTGATTTAGTTCTAATATTTCATTATTGATTTTTTGCCTAATTGATCTGCCTTTTTGTGACAGCAGGGTATTGAGGTCTCCTAATACAACTGTATTAAGGCTTATTTGATTTTTCATGCCCATGTAGTGACAAAGAAGCTCACTATATATTGGTCAAGGGAACAATCTAAGAGGAAGAGATAACAATCATAAATATATATGCAACAAATATTAGTGCACCCAGTTATATTACAGCCCAACTGTTCCTGTGACAGTGAGGTTTATCTATCCTGCAGCTGTCATTTGCATTCTCCACTATTCATTTATTTCCTGTAAGATCTCTTTCTCTCTTCCTTTGGCTCTAGCGTCTCTACTGTTATTCTGGGGCACTGATGCTTCCTTGTGTTCAGTTCATGTGTGTTGGGTAGAACTGACTCCATCTTCCATTAGCAGAGATGGGTGTGAGACTCTGACCTGCAAAACCAGAATGCTCCATTCCAGGGCTGAGGATCTGGGAAGACAACATGAGCCAGGTGACCAGGAGACCAGGAGTCACCCCTGAAGTTTTGCATAATTGATGGGAAAGGGGAGGTCTCTTACTTTTGGGTTGCAAGGATGAACAGTTTTATCACAGTGTGGTAAATCTTCCTGAGAATGACATCAAGATAGAGGAAAGCAGAAGCAAGAGATGGGGACAGAGAGAGAGAAACCGAGGCAGAAAAAAATGGTTGGTTCTCTGGATCCAGCAGTACCTGAAACCAGTAGAACAGTAACTAGGTTTCCCAGTAGCATGGATTCCTAGGCGCCAATAAATTCTCTTTTTAGCTTAAACTAGTTTAAGTTGGATTTCCAGTTATCATTATTTTGTTCTTTTTAGGAAAGCTGCTTATGAGTTTTTTCTTGTATTTCCCTGAGATCAACACACTCCCTCAGGAATCCAGTTTTCCTATTTCCAGTTATGCTATTGAATTAAATTTCTACTTGGAAAAATATGAAAATTTCTCATCTGTCCATATGAATGAACATCACTAATGCACTACTTCGTATGACCTGATAAATGGCATTGTGTTGAATTTCCTCATTTTTCTCTACCAGGCCACACACAAACTTTGACAAATGGAAATGCGGTGCACTGAACTCTGGACTGAGTCTGAGTCTAGGCTTGATATTAGATGACCTCATTCAGGCAATTCGACCTTGATGTGTCATTAATCTTCCCTGTTTTCCAGTTTCCTCCTTGGCAAAATGTGGCATCAAACAAAGAATATCAATAATAAGTTTCTGTGTCTATGTAGTTATTCCACCATTTCTAAAATGAATTTCATTAAATTGGATTACTATATAGCATCATTCTAGTTCCTCAGCTATGACCATCAATAGTTTACCAAATAATTTTCTTACCTAGAAACACCAACTGCCAATTGTTTACTATATCAAAAGGCTCTTTTTCTGTGGCCAGTATGTCCATCCATCTAACCACCCACCATTTAGCTACCCATCCCTTCCTTTACCCAACGAGCATTTATTATAGCTGCTACATCAGACGATGTACTAAAGGACTGAGTCCTACCCTGGAGACTATTCTACAGCGATAAGGGAGACAAGCATTCATTGCTGTAATTCAAAAGGCCCATGAATGCACACAGAATTTAGGGGCTCTGACAAATGCCATGAAGGACAAGTACAGAGGCCTCGGTGACATATGCCATGGGGGTCTGATCTGGCTGTGGGACTGGGGATGAGACAACAGCAAGTCTTTCAAAGAGCAATCTGAGCTGAGAGCTGAGGAATGGGTGGGAGTCGCCCGGACCAAGGGGCTGGCAGGGGCCTCTGAAGGTGACAGCGGCACCAAAGTGAGGGCTGCTGCTCGGACTGGACTCTGGGGTCATCAGCTCACTTTTCTAAAACCATCGCTGGAGAAAAGCACCATTATTTCCTCTGCTGGGTAGAAGAAATTCAGAGACATGGGAAACAAATGTTCTAAGTTGGATACCAAAAAGGTGCCTGCTGAATGCGATTTCACCATGTGTTTCCTGAAGTCTTCCTCTGTGGCACCTGGAGCCCTCTTACTCACTCCTTAGGAAGTCTTCCGACGTCGCTGGGTCTTGGTTTTCTCACCTATACAATACGAGCCTTAGGTTTTATATATATGACTTACAAAGTCTCTGTCATAGTCTGCATTCTGTTCTAAGAAATAAACCTCCATTGGCAGGGAGGAGACAGTGAGGCCGAAGATCTTACGGAGCGGACTTGTGGCTACATTTAAAAAACAAAAAAATCACCTTGCATTCATAGTTCAAGGAAATGTTTTAGGAATTGCAGGTTGGATAGAGCCAAAAATAGCTATCCTACATCAAGAGTTAATGCAGGGAAACTGTTGAGGCGTTTCCTTGGCGATTGAGTTACTTAAAGGTAAAGGACTCTGGTTGACCAGAGACCAGTTCTTCACTTCTCATCTTCTACGCGGCTTCTTCGACTGTGATTCAGTGTAAAGGGAAAAATGGTTGACAAACCCAGCTCACTGAAAAACCAGAACATCTGGAGAGGAGCAGTCCTGTTGAATCCTGAAAGGTGAGGGGTGTAACCGAGGCCCGTGTAGCCCCTTGTGCCCCTGAACGCCTGCACATGCCTCTGAGCGACTTGCATCCTAAACTGGTTCCTAGGGCTCCGAGCTCTTAGATCATCTGGGAGAACCAGCAGACTTCACAGGAATCTGACATCTGTCAATCTGAACGTAAAGCTTTGCATTTCAAACCCAAGTCAGCTCCTTCTAGAGGAGGAAAAGGACAATAGCTGCCACTTCTTCGCATGCATAATCAATGCTGTGGGGTTGCTAGGCAACAGCAGACGGCTGCCTGGGTGCCCCGGGTGGGGGAGAAGCAGCCCGGGGAGCCGCGGCACAGAGGTGAGGGCCCGCGCTGCGCTGGGAGCCGCTCGGCTCGCCTCGCTCCCGCCCGCGTCCCGTCCCCGCGCTCGGGGTGGGCCATGGCCGTTTTCCTCGCGGGCTCGCTTAGCCTTTGGATGCACTGTCGCTTGGCCGGGGCCCCCAGAGGGAGCGCGTCAGCCCGGAGAGGCGGCTCTGTGAGCGTCCCTGGGCTGCTCGGATCCAGTTCAACCTGCGGCTCCTGCAGGATCTGCCTTGACGCTCACGTGAGCGCTGCAGCCTCGCAATTCCGGACAGCAGAAACGGGCACCCTCGCTGAGGCCGGCGATCACTCCAGCGAAGGCAGGCAAAGCCGCTGGCTTCAACACCTGCTCGCAGTTGAGGTCACAGATAGGACCTCTTAGGTTCACCACCGTGGCGCTGGGGTGAATCTCTAACCTGTATGCTTCCTATCTGAGACGACAGTTTCTAACTTCGGAGCTTCCTATTCGAGATGACAGTTTCCTTTGAATTTGAACAAGGAGCGGGCTAGCAGAGAGAAGAACTCAGGATTTGATCAAAGATTGAATCAGGCCAGAGACACAGCTCGGCAGCCCAGTTCTGCCTGGAAAGTGCAAGGTCGTGAGTTTGGTCCCCAGAGCAAAAAACAGCAACAAAAAAAGTTGAATCATTTTTTCTTTTTCTTTTTAAATATTTTTATTAGTGTGTTTTCAATAGACAATTATTAGTCCATTTGGGAGACTTGGTACTTGCACGTGTCACATCTAGGCCATTTTTCTCCCCACAACCCCCTCTCTCCTTTCCGTCTCTACAGACTACCTCCCTATTTCCTCTCAGCTCTCTTTTATTTTACTCTTTAAATTACTTACATTTTGGGTTTCTCAATTAGAGAAACCATGCAATACAAATCCTTCTGTGTCTAATTTACTTCAATTATCACTATGTTCTCAAGATTCATCCATTGTCCTACAAATGAATCAAAGTTACCATCTTTATGGTTGAATAGTACTCCATTGTGTGTGTATCACACTTTATTTGTTGATGGGTACGCAGATCACTTTCATAGCAGTATTGACTAAAGAGCAAACATTCACCATTGGTGACTAGAAACATAGTTGGCAAAGTCAGGGGTGTCAAGTTCAAGACGGAGTTAGGGCTGTAATCGGGATTTATACCTCACTGACAATGATTATGAGACATATGCCCAAACAAAAGCAAGTAGCACACAGGAAAATGGCTTTTCCTAAGACCAGCACAGGTATCTGGGGCTAAAAACTGCTATCTCTGGCTAACCTCTCATTGTTGATAGTACCATCCTTGAAGTCCTGTTTTAGCATATGTACAGACAGAAATGGACAACACAAGTCAAGAAGGTCCTGGATTTAGCTATGCAGGTCTTCTCTTTAAGGACATCACCGGAGTACAGAACCACAGGTACAGAACAAGGAATAGCACTGGGAAGAAAGCTGTACCACTAAGAACTGCGCTGAGTCTACCTTCGAGGGCTCTCAGCTATTCCCGTACTGTCATCCAGGATTCCTTAGTCTCCCAGCATATTCTCACACTCAGAGTCCCACTTGCAACACCATGAAATGAATTCAGAGTTTCAAGGCTCGGCTTGGACTACTAGAGAGCTTCCAAGCAGTGTGAGCAGCGGGCCAGAGCACAGATGCAGACCCTTCAGGTCCTTGTCTGCAACATGTGCAAGGTTAGGATTACATGTTCCCTCCAATTCTTCTAGCTCCTACAATTGACCAGGCTGTGGATGTGCGAAAATAAAAGTACCTTGGGTCACATCTGTCAGACAGAGAGAGAGAGAGAGAGAGAGAGAGAGAGAGAGAGGCAGAGAAAGAGGAAGGGAGAGGGGGAGAGAGAGAAGAAAACAAAGACTGAAGATATAACACTACCAAATGTTCTGAACATTTTGTGCTAAAAAAAGGTGACAACAATTTTCTAAGTAAAAGAAAGAAAAGAAGCAATAGCCATAACAGGAAGTAAGTAGTATCCCCAACACCATGGCAGAATTTTTACTTTGCTACCTTCTACCCCATCTGAACTCCCATCTTGCTAGGATCTGCCTTCCTTTCCTCTCACTCAAGTTCCCCACCCATTTTTCTATCTTGCAGCAATGATGTTGACTTGTTAGACCCCTCACCCCAGAAAGGTCTAGCCTTTCCCCACTGAAAGGGTCAGCTCTGAGGAGCTCCCTGGGAGACTTCAGGTAGCTTCGTTCAATAACAAGGAAAGAAAAGCATGGCTTTTCCTTTTTGGATGAACTTTAACATCACCATTAGGTCTTTAGGAAGGTAAGTTCAACAATAATTTTATTTTTCCATTTAATTGTCCATATGCTTTGTACTGAAACATTTTAATGCTGAATATACCAGCAGAAGAATATATACTTGATTTAAAAATATGAAAAATTTCCCTGGTTATAACTAGTAAACAAATGTCATTCATATAAATGTTTCTTATTTTGACAAAAATATGACATAACAAAAAGTCCAACCATCTTATATTAAGCCAAGAGATTAAATTTTTGCATTAGTCATGTTCATATTCATTTGGCATTTATTCATTTTATAAAAGCACATTTCTTTTAAATGATTGACATATATTATCTAATACTTTGTTGAGTTAAAAATGTTTTTGACGATGGATACATTAAGAATCTACTGAAGTCTTTTGTGTTAGTTTGTTAATCCTTGAGTTTTAGAAATCTCTGTAAATTTTATCCCTTTCAGAAATAATGTTTTCTTATTAAAGAGCAGGTCTCCCTTTTGAGCTTTGGGGACCGTGATGGACTTTCTTCCTGCTGCTTGGTGGAGTCTGCAGGAGACACTATCTACCCCGTGATGAACTCAGGCATGTGCCATGTGAAGTCTTGTAGTACTGGAAACAGTTGGGAGGGACAAGCTGCGGTATAAGAGAAGAACTCGGGAGAACAGAGGCGGAGTGGGAAGTGGGGTGAACAGTAAGGACTACCTTGCAGAATCTTGAATGCACAAGACCTTGCTGAGTATGTCACAGGGCCAAACAATCTGAGGCAATGAGTTTCATTCCAGTCTCTAAACCTTAACTAGCTCATTTCTGTTTGACCCACTGACACACCCAGAGATCCGCCAGCATGGCCTTGGGAGCGTAGCTCAGAGCTGTTTGTAGCCTGTGGGCCTGTCGGTTGCCCCTGGGAAGAGCACATGGCAGCTGAGCAAACCCCAAATATCCTCCACCTGCCTGTCCAAGTAAAGGATTTGAACACATTCACCATCATAGACATAATTTACTCCCGAATTGGTCACTAAAATATAATAGAATAAAGTACAATTTTCACAGAATAGCGTGACCGAAGTTAAGGACCCATTCTGGGATGTTCTCTTACCTTCACTGCCACCAAGATCTTATCCTGCTCAGGACAGAGGTTATAGCATTCAGCTAGAAACACTTTTCCAAAGGCTCCTTCGCCTAGCTCCCTTTTCAGAACAATGTTATGTCGCTTGATGTGCTGAACAACTGTAAAAGAAGACAGAATCGAAATTGGAATTGAAGCATGCTGAGGTGAAGGCTAAGGGCGGAGAATCCACAGTCTGCACCATGAACTTGCAGGTCCAGGCTTTTCTGCACAGAGTGGAGCAGAGAAGCATGCCGCCCTCTCCACAGTCTACAACTCCCAGTGGCTGGCAGGAGGTTTCACTGGCTTATTCTGCAGAATTCAGCCACTGTTGGTGATAAAACTAGAGGCCTAGCTGTTGGCTCCAAAATATCATTAATGAGATTTAAATGAGAAAAAGGAGATGTGAGAAAGAAATTAACAGTAATGACAAGTCTTGTATGAGTCAGACATTTTGCATACATATGTCAGTCATATGACCAGTGGGAAAGAAAAAGGGATCACCAGGAATCCTTCTTTCCTGGTTAACCATCTCATGCTCCCAAGGAGAGAGACTCACAGAATATCAAGGGGAAATGCAAGAACCATGCAATGGTAGTTAGGGCACAGGCCCCATCCCTGATAGAGCCTTCTAATGAGATGGGCTAGACCATGGATGAGACTCAGTGACTTCTTCTGTTTAGACAAGAAATGTCTAGACCTTGTGCTAATAGCTGGTTTCCTTAGCCCAGATCTAACCTCATGTCCTGGTTTTGCCTCTCAAAAGCAAAGAAGACACAAGAATAGGTGAATCTGGACAGCAAAGATTCTTTTTCCCTATAGTCTGGAGCAGCACTGGTCAATGTCATTCATCCTTATGCCTTTTCAGAGAGCAAGACAAGAGGCAGTCAAATGTCCTCACAGTTCACTGACTGCAAATTGGACACTAGAGAAAAGCAACACAGAAAAACAGAGCTACTAGACCAGCTGGAAGGAGACTGCAAGAGAAAATTATGGTGCAAGTTTGTGCCTTGCTGCTTAGGACTTCAAATGCTGAGTCTTAGCATGGGCTTTTCCCTGGTTTAAACCAGTAGTGTTTTCGGAACCTCTCACCCACGAATGGAAGTGTAGCTGACCCTCTAGATCTGCCAGCTCCATATCTGTGGATTGCACTGACTTTGCATAGAAAATATTTAGATCCCCTCACCCCAAAATCTATACACGATGAAGTTTTTAAAAAAACTCAATTGCTTCTATACTGGATTCATACAGACCATTTTCCTTGTCATTATTCCCTAAATAGTACAGTATAGCAACCAATTATACAGAATTTGCATTGCATCAGTTATGATAAGTAATCCATGATTTAAAGACTGTGGGAGGATTGTGTAGTTATATAAAAATACTACACCACTTCACATCAGGCACTGGAGCACCCGTGGCCTTGTGTCTCAGGTGGACCCTGAAACCGGTCTCCCACAGACAGACCGGGATGACTGTCTGGAAAAGAGATCGTGACCCGCAGAGCATGGAGCGCTTCGCTGCCATGTCACAACCCTGTGGAATCCTCCTGCCTGTATTTTGTAAGTGGAGACACAGACGATAGAAATTTCAAGGATTCAGTCTGGGAATGGGGGACTGGAATTTGAACCTAAGTCTGTCTGAGTTCAGAGTCTGTGTCTTTCTTTCTATACCACAAAGTATCTCTTTAGTTATAAATTATGTTAAATATGATGAGAAACTTGATGTGCTTAAGACTTAAAGAACAAAATAAGAATCATCTTCCTGCTTCCTTGCTCAGATCACCTTCAAAGTCCAGTTTACATTCTCACTCCCAGAGAGGGTTTCCCAAGACCACTGTGATGGCAAAAGTCCTTCTTTCCTGAACTCTTCACACGGCTTGTAGTTTTCTCTTAGTTGTATTGTATTTTGTCTCCCAGTCAGTCCAACCTAGAGGCTGTCTGAGGTTCAGAGTAACCTGTATCACCTCCTTTATCTGGTGCAATGCCTTAGCTACTAAGCACAAAGCAGAGATTCAGTACTGTGATGCATTTTGATACTCTTTCTTTAAAAGTTTTTTCAGTGACGGTGGCACGTGTTAAAAAAGAAAAACAGATGATATAAACTACAATTGCAGCTCAATAATAATAAAATGAGTACTTACACACCCATCATGCCATTTATCATTACAGCTTGAGTATTCCTTGCCCCCAAACTGCTTGTAACTACAAGTGTTTTGGGGTTTGGATTTTTTCAGGTTTTGGAATATTTATGTGTATATATATATATATATATATATATATACTATATATGCATATAATGTATACATATGTACATATATATGTATTGAGACATCTTAGGAATGACAGAATTCAGAATTCATACACAGAGTGCAGAATTTATGCACATTTCATGGACTCCTTACACATACATCCTAAAGGTAATTTCCTGCAATACTTCAAGTGTGCCTGGGTTTTGCAACGAGTCACATCAGGTCAAGTGTGAAGTTTCTTGAGGTGCCATGTGGGTACTCAGAAAATTTTGACTTTTGGATTTTGATTTCTTTGGACTAGAGACACCTAGTCCATGTAATTTTAGAAGCAATGCTGTGTTGCTATATTCTAACTTGGTTTTACCTGATTTCCTACTCACCTCCCAGGAATAACTGCTGTCATGAATTTTGTGTCTGTCATTTCCATTATTTTGCTTCCAGTGATGCATCCCTAGAAAGAAACTGCTCAGCTCTGCCTGCTTTTGAATGTCTATCAGTGGAACCATACTATAAATATTCTCCCTATCCTGGGTCTTTCAGTCAACAGTGCCCTTGAGCCTGAGTTACACGGTGACTGTAGTAGGAATTCTTCCCTCCAATTACTTTATAATATCTGTGGAAGGATTATACCAATGTATATTTGCCCATTCTGTGCTGTTGCACACCCTACATCATTTTTTAGATATAACTTCATATAAATTTCAGGGGGTAATTAAAGGTTTGCTTTAATAAGATTTTCCCTCTGATAATTCATATGTATTTGATCCATGAGTGACTCTGTGAGCCCCTGGGACCTCTGGGTGAAAATAATCAAAAGGTCTTTTCATGAGCAAAGATATTAGTGCATAGAAGAATGTACATTAATTTCTCATGCTCTAGTAGCAACGCCTGGATTTAAGAGAAGAGAAATATGTTCATTAGGTAGACTGCCCACATAAAGACAGAAATGCAATTCTTGTGCAGAATGAGCTCCCCTATTTAAATCTAATATTTAACTCCCTAGTTGTCACATGGTCATTGGAAATTAAATTGCCACTTGATTTACTTCACACTGTAACCAGACCAAGGCAAGTAGTTAAAATTTTTGCATTTGATTTACACATTTTTCCTTTTAGTATTCCAAGAAGTGGAAAAGGCTGGTGGAAAATAAATTTTTAAAGCCATAATTAATTCCAGCATCTTCAAAAATTATGATTAATGGGCCAGTTTCTCATGTTGATCTCGAAAGCAGAAAATGCAACTTTCCTTTAGAAAATGGGCCGCTTGCCCTTTGCTGCCTGGCTGTGGTTTGGGTTAGACTACCTGAATGGTGTCCTGGGGCCAAGGAGTTAGCTCCTGCTAAACAAAGTGCGTTTCTCTTTGATAAGACCGGCAGCCACGGCGGGCACGAGTAACCATTTTCTATTTGTGTTTGCATTCTGCCAGGTCTTCCGAGGGTTTTGCGTAACATAGTTGGTTCTATATCAATATTTCTGCAAAAATAAGTTGAATAAACCCAGATGGAAGCAGCTTCGTGCTATCATCCCATTGAGGGGACAGCCGTCTCCTGGGTGTGCGGTGAGGAAGCGGCCCACGTCCCCGGGATGAGAGGAGCGCGGAGCATCTAAGCTGAAGCGGCCATATGACCGAGGTAAGAGTTTCTTCCCGTTCTCCTCCGGGAGAGCAACAGGGTTTCCTCATCCTGCACCCCAGGAAGCCCTGCCTTTCCCGGCCTCGCACCCCAACAGTGCCCTCACGGGTCCAGGTCAGCGTCCACCACTTTGCGTGTTCTGCAGACCCCGCCAGTGCCGCCGGGCTCGCTGCTCTTCCTGTTCCCAGCTCTCATCCCGCCTCCTCCAAGCTCTTGACTCAGGTGAAACTTGGGCTGCGCCCTGAGAGCACCCCTCAGCTCCCCCAGCCCTCTGCAAGGAAGGATCTGCCCTGCCTGGCCCAGAGCGGGGCAGCACCTGCTTCCCGGTTTGCCCCGCTAGAACCCTCGCTGTCCGGAACCGCTGATCCTAGGGCCTCATCGACCTGGCCCCTCCGCCTCTCTGCGCGGACGTGTTGATGTCTCTCCGCACTGCCCCGCTCCTGCCTCAGCTTCCCCTCCACCCTGCCGGCACCGTCCTCCTCAGGGCCCAAGAAGCAGACAGGTTCCAGAGCTTCTCCAAGCCGCGGCAGCACTGGGCCAGCCTCTGTCCTGTGTCTTTCGGGAGCAGCTAAGGGGTTACGGGCCTGGGAAGGCTCGGACTGGCTGCTGGCAGGGCATACGCTGGCTTTTCCTCGGAGCACGACAATCTTAATGAAGGGAGCAACACAATGATTTCCTTTCTGGACAAGCTCTTTCTCTCACTGTGAACCAGCACTTAGAGTATTACTGTCTTAAAGGACCATATGTGCATTTTGACTCAGTTCCTGTAGAGTATCCTGAATCAGAGGGCTCCGTGATAAATAAGCTATTATGGTGTGATCACGGAAAACTCTTACATGCTTCCTTTCTCTGAGTTCCTCACTTTGGAGACTTAACAATGGGGTAAGGATAATAAAAAATAAATTAGATCCTGAGCTTCACTGTAAATGGTTTCCTATACTGGAGGAAAACTCAAAACAATAGCTGTGTTTTTTAAGTTTTTTGAAAAAGTTTCTCTTTGAAATTCATCCTGGCCCCTCCCTGCCAATCAAGGGAAGTATCCGTAAGAGCCCTGGTAGCCACACTGCCAAGCTCCAGGGTCTGCACTGTCACGGAATTTGCCTGGGTGGAATTTGGTGTCCGTGGTGATCTGGGTCCTGAGTACCAGAATGTAGCCAATTCCCAGTTTTATGTCAGGATCACGTTACAATCATTGCGTCACAAAGACTATTTAAATAAAATTGCTAGTATGGGATCCTCTCAGAAGTGAATATTTTATACACACACACAGGCGATAAAGTATCAATCCATGTGTAATTCCATTACCACTAGATCTAAAAGTAATAAAACTAAATAGAACTCTATCCTCCTAAGTTCTCAAATAGCAAATGTCTTTCCTGTTTCCTCTGCAATAGGGTTTCTTGAAATTGTGGCCCAGTGGACCCAGTCTGCTCAGTACACAGACCTTAAATTAAACATTTATTGAGAAGCTAATACTATACATACCAAAGATTCTGTGACCTGCAGTTAAAAGAAACATTTTAAAGTTTTGAGCCAGGAGGCAAAAGGCGGGATACCCAGAAGACGAGCTTCTGTACTCGGAGCTCCTGAAGCCTCCTCCCTCTCCCCAGGGGCCCAAACGCAGGCTCAGGACCACATGTGGCAACAGGGAGCGATGCAGAGGTCATCAAGACAAACTCCCCGTGCAGGACAGAGCAGTGAGTGAGGCTCAGCAGGGTGTAGTGACACAGCTACAGGGCCACCAGCTAGGACTCTGGTCCCCAGCATGTCAGAAGAGTGAGCCTGGACTCCACGACTCAGGTCTCTAATCAAGGCTGACCACAGTGAGGAATTTCTGTCATTAAAGTGAAAACAGGTATTTCAATTAATAAATATCTTTTCTACCAGGTATTCCTGAGTAGAATTTCATTTGAAACTTCCAATAAACATAAAACATGAACATTGCGCAGAAGAATCCAAAAGTTAAATATTTTGAAAAGTACTAGAACGTGAAGTGAAAAACAAGTAACAAAAATTCACTAAATATCTTAAGGTATGGATTCATATTGAATTAGCAAAGATCATCTACCTTATAAAAAGAAATGTGTGAAAATTGAAAATTATGATTTTTAATCTTATGTTCATTTTTATTAAGACATGAGTCAGTACTAAATTGAAAAGAAAGATGACTAAGACTCACAGACAAGAAAAGGACAAGTATTCATAAATGATAATAATGATGAACTAGGGGACATAACAATCCCAGGCCATTCTAAGCATCTTTCAGAAAAGAAATCCCACTGTGCAGTACCATCAATTAATTTTCACACCACATTGAGTGAGGTCAATAGGCATAGTTATTTTATGGCTGGCACCACAACTAATTGACTTCTGTGCAGTCACACAGCAATCTACCTACTTATCATCTTCCAAGCACTATTTCCAAATCAATGAGGAGTTAGGAAGGGAAGAGGGAACGCAACATGTGCTGATTGCTAGTAGCGGCCAGAGAATGTGCAGAGATTCACCAAGGCCACCAATCTTCGTAACAATCTGGGAAGATGTTCACAACTCCATTTTCAAAATCAAAAAAAAAAAAAAAAAAAAAAAGGTAGAGACTCAGATAAGTAACTCACTTGAAATTGTATGATTGGTAACAGACAGGTTTCAATTGTCTCCTCTACAACATTCTGTCCTTGGTCAGCTTAGGAAAAACAACTTCTACTTTGTCTACTTAGGGAGTCATAGGACTATTTTTCTCAGTGTAGTTCAACAAACCATTATTAAGCATCAACTAAAAATGCCTGGGCATTTTTCTAGGGCCCGGAGAAAGAGAGGAGTGAAATCAACTTTGTCTTCCAGGAACTCATAGTCTAACCATGCAAGAAAAACATCTGTGTCTCATCAATCATGCCACTAACTTAGATCTTTGCTCTCTTCTCAAAAGATTTTGGAAACTTTGTAAGGTACAAAGAAAAACAAAAACTCAAGGCAGGTGATATGGAAGAGAAAACTAAGACGCTGCAGTGAGCAGAAACACAAACACATAGGTTCTAGAGCCCTGAACGGTCATTAAACCTAAGTCACAATTTGACTGTCAGGCTCCTGACTGGAGAGGTTAAAAGGCAAGCACAATGATTTACGAAAGTCAAAGCATGGAAATTCCTTCTGGGAAGTGAGACTCCTCACGGCAGTTAGTTTGCACAGGAATAAATCAAAGGAATTTTCCACGGGGAATTGGTGTAATGTCAACCTCCGCACCAGTGGTAAATGGCAAACTTCCTAAGAATATTTCTGTTGGCCCAGCTCATTAAGAGATAAATGACACAAAAGCCAACCTCAACCCAAGCACGGCACAGAGGGTCCGCAGCTCTTCACATCACAATGGCATGAAAATAAACGCTTATGGCCATCCTCAAGGGCACTC
Source organism: Dasyprocta punctata (assembly GCA_004363535.1). Classification (NCBI taxonomy): domain Eukaryota; kingdom Metazoa; phylum Chordata; class Mammalia; order Rodentia; family Dasyproctidae; genus Dasyprocta; species Dasyprocta punctata. The sequence goes on along the minus strand of RJWM01005198.1, from coordinate 78,457 downwards.
TGGGCGTGAAGCTGATGAATGGATGCAATTTCCCTGAAGCCACTGCTGGGCCCAGAACACGTTAGGCACTCTAAACTATTTTATCAATAAATAATAACATTAACATGTGAAAATAGGTGAGTTATTGAACAAGAGAAAGGAAAGGTGGGAAACACAACTATTAAGATGGGGTAGGAAAAGAGCAGGGACAGGAAGAAAGGAAAGTCTAGCGTGTATGTGAGGAGCAGGTACTAGTCTTGCTGGTTTCTCGAAGCTCAGCAGAGGCAGTAAACTGTAAGAAGGGAACTGGCTGCACCAGGGAGGACTTTCAATGTTTGCTCAGTGATTTAACAAGTTTGGGACTAGTAAATAGGGACTTGTGGACAAATAATATCTGTTCCTAGTTCTGTGTTCCTAGTTCCTCATCTTTAAATGATGGATTTGGGGTAAATGGTACCTAAGGCCTGCTCTGTTAGATGAATAGGGCAGATATAAATTATATGTATTACACACAGATGTTCATATATGCGTAAGTATTCAATAGCTCCACAGAACTCGTATGGATCTACAAAGTTCTCATATTGGTGGTCTCCAAGCATGGGACGGATAAGGACAAATTACCAGAGAGATTATTCCGGCTGCAGTAAAAGTGGAGGCAGGGAAGCCTTCGCTGTCCCAGGGCACGCTGCGAGCCGAGGGCAGGCGCCGCCCCAACCCGACCCGTCTCCCCTGGCCCCGGCCCATCAGCCCGGCGGAGGCGTGCAGCCTCGCGTGCCTGCTTGCCGTGAGACACTCCGTGCACAGCAGGAAAGCTGGGATGGCGTCGCGACCCAAAGGGAGCACAGGAAGTTATCAAGGACCAGTTCTTCCTGAGGAAGACCAGGAAAAGACAATAGACCGAAATGTACAAGTCAGGAGCAGGAGACGCGGTCCGACGACGCCGAGAACAGCCGCGGGGTGGTGCCGGTGGGAGGCTCGGGAGGGCGCGACAGACTGGTGCATCCGGGGACAGCACAGAGGACGGCTGAGGTGCAAGGGTCCTTGTGAGGTAGAAGGAAAACAAAGTGAGAAATTAAATAGGACAGCACCTGAAAAAAAGGGAGGAGGAGGAAAGAGAAGGAGGGGCAGGAGGGAAAGAGGGAGAGATGGCTGCTGGGGGCCAGTCCTAGGACAGAGGACTGCGGATGGGGGCAGATGACTTCAGTCCGAACAGAGGCTGTGAGGAAACCACTCCAGGGCCTTGACTTCGATCATCCTCATAGCACCGGGCTGTGAAGGAGCAAGAGGACTGTGCGAGATTTGCAAGGAACTTAGGAAGCGCAAGCCACCTCAGCCCTTCGAGCTAAGCACCACAGCAGTGCAGCTAGGACACGACACACCTTGCAGGGTCACTTTACCTTCCTGCAAGACGCCTGCACCGTCTTGGGTGCCTCATACCACAGCCACCAGTGACGAGTGAGCCTCCATCGTTAGAGCAAATTCTCACACGCGGTGGAGGGGCTGACGGGGCAGAGAGCGCTCAGCGCCACTTAGCCTGGGAAACCTCGAAGTGCCATTACAGCGGAGAAAGCCTCAAAGACATTTGGAGCTAAACTTCCACAGTTTCTTAGAGATAACAGTTTAGAGTGGGGGAGTCCCGGAAATCTTTCAAGCCTTTAGACTGAGAGGAGCACCACACTTCAAAATACACAGACGGGGCATCTTTCGCTTTGACATCCCCTAACAGCCAAAATTATGTCTGCTCCACACACTGGCATGCGGTACAATTGGATTGATTCGCCCTGACAGCTCTCCCCGCCGGAACAATACTTGTCAGTCAGCCTTGGTAATGTTTGTATTTTCGAGAATCATGCAGACTGATTGCACAAAATCCTGGCAGGTGGGCCAGACAGTCTTATCTGCCTCCCCGCTCAACTCTGTCTCTGAGCCCTAAAGCCTGTCCTACCCCTCAGGCTGGAAAACCTTCCCCGCCGCCCTGCTCGCCCTCCTGCAGGGTCTGTATGCAGAATCCCGCATGCAATTTCCACCCTGGGGTCTGGGTCACTGCTAGGCTCCCCAGCTCCACGCTTCCCCAGCTGTCCTTTCTCTGGTAACCCACTCGAGTTTGCCAATTGACATCTACAAGTTAGTTGGCCATCACCATCGTACCTCTATGGGAGTGTTCCCATTGTGAAAAAAATATTTGTCTTTGTTGGTGATAGCGCAGAAACCACACCAGTGGTCATTCGGGGGCTGCCCTGACTTGCGCCTCCAGTAATGAACCATCTATGCTGACATAAACATACTGCACATCTTCTCTGGGGGCTGGAGGGCAGAACAGGTAAGAGAAACACATGCATAACCACACTGCAGTTAGACTGCGGTTGCTGCTGATGAGGACCAGCAAAAAGCTGCGCAGTTGGGCAGACCAGAGGAGGTCTGAGAATCCCTGGAGCCGACTGTACAGAACCAGGCCAGGGTCTTTAGGAAGAAATTCCTGGATGCCGGAGCAAGGGGACAGTGCTCAGCCTAAGGAGCAAAGGGAAAAGAGTGGGGATTTTTATAAGGTCCAAAGCACCATGCTCGCTTTCCAGGTGCCTTTTGCTGGCTGTCGACACTACCTCAACTCCGTAAGAAGGGAGATGCTTAGCCAAACTCACAACCAACCCTATGTGGCCAGTGTCTGAAGGACGGAGGGTTGCAAAATGTTTTGAGCTAGATCTCAAATGTTTTCCATCCCCAGATAGCTATATATCCAGTCAATATGCACAGCAGGCCCTGTGATAATTCCTCTTTCACATGCTTACATGAAGTCTCATGTTTTAAAAGGTAGTGCCCTTAAAGAATTTTTATAATATTTCCAAACCCACATACTTCTCCTGTAACCCCCCGACACACACACACACACACACACACACACACACACACTCACCATTTAAGCCCCTATGTGAAAAGAACTACAGTACTGCGGAGGACTGAAGAACAAATAAATATATAGTACTGTGGAGGACCGAGGAGTCACTTCACTGCACACCAGCTCTCTGCTAGGAATTGTATTAAGCTCCCCTACATCATCTGCTTCAAATATCTGTTTGGTCTGGGGAGAACATCACTGTCCTTCTCTGGAGGATGTGTTAGCCGAGCACTGCGGGTGTCATTCACCCACAGCCACACACCTGGGAGGTGGGAAGGGTGCTCGGTTTGGCTTCCTGAGCCCATGCCGTCTTCCCGAGCAGAACATGGCTCTTTCCTTGATGGCTGGACAGTCTGGAGGGAGATCACACCAGTATACACACGACAGTTGCAAACGGTAGAATATAAATACTGCCATGACAGATATAACAAATATAGGATAGGATATCGAGTGTTTAGGAGAAATAAGCAAATAAAGCACCTGAGTACAGTGTTTGAAGCTGGAGGATGTGTCGTTTGAATTTTTCATTCTAAATTGAGCAGGAATTGAGATGTTAGTTGAAAAAGAAGAGAAAAACTGGATTAATGAATTAGGACATTTTCAGAATGTGAGGACGTCACTGGCCTAATCATACACTGGACCTTCATGTGAGGACATGTCCTCCTTTAAGCCCCAAATCTGAAAACTAGGTAGGTCGAACCAAATGAAATTTCCATTTGTGCATGTGACAAAATCAGACAAATATTGGATATTTTTTCTAACTCCAACTAATTTATTGCTAAATCTTATTTTTGTACTCAGAACCTCTAAATTTTGAAAAGATTTCTTATCCTTTTATAGCTTTAAAAAACATTCAGGGAAGCAATGCATCCCAAGGCAACACGGCAAAATGGGAAGCACTGCCCGCCCCACTCTCCCCGGCTTCCGCCCACTGTGCTGTGCCGCCAGCTTGGATAGTCAGTTTCCTCGGGGCCACTTCTGTGGTAGTGACTTACTTGCTTCTGTCCTTTGTTCTTGCTTCTTCAGTTTGATACATTTACTGAGTCCCTACGACATAGCCAGCTGACTTCACTCACACTATCTCTACCTCTTCCTAGTTATTACCTGTGGTGCTAGCTTGGTTCTTCTGATGGTCATCATACACACAGTTCCCTTCCAGCAAGTATCCCGATAGCTTCTGCACGCAATGAACACATTAGTACCTGGAAGTTCCCATCCAATAATTTCCAAATCCTTCAGCTTTGCTTTTCCTATAACACTGTCAAAATTGTTAACATTAGGTTCAATTTACAATACATTATGCTTAAGTGTCTGATGACTCTAAAAACCAAAACGCTATGAACGGAATTCATGTGAACATGACAAGTTTAACACCAAACTCTATAAAGCTAAGCAGGTGCCAGGGACACATTTCTCCCTATGTGTCTGACATAACCAGGAGAATTTCAGGATTGAAATGGGGTTGAATGGGGTTGCACTGAGCATTTAAAAAAATAATTTAATTTAATTTAATTTATTGGGAAAATTTAGGTTTATAGCATTAAGCTTGAATGATTTCTCTTTCCTAGCATTAGGATTCTCCTAACATCTAATTCCTAGATGTGGCTTTTACATTTACCCTGCTGGTATTTAGTGGCCTTCTTAATGTGAGGCCTAGGGTACTTCTTCAATGCTGAAAAATTGTTTTCTGTTTTTTTCTCTGATTATTTGCTCCCCATCATTTTTCTCTGCTCTCATTATTATCTGTAAACCTTGATCATCTTATGCCATTGCTGATGAATTTGTTCTCTATTTCTTCTTCTCTTTTCTTTGCCCAAATTCTCCATCTCAGTCATTTCATTTGTATTCCTGAAAAAAAGTTTTGATTATATTTTAAACTTCTGATTGAAACTTTTATTTCAGCCATCATATTTATAATTGCTATGAGATTCATCTTTTCTCTAATAATTCCTTTATCACAGTTACTCATATTTATTTTAGGTACACAACCATCTCAAATCAGAGAATTTTGTTTCCTTAAAAAATCCTCTGCTGCTTCTTGAGATATTTCTATTTCCTTGAAGGTCAGTTTTTCTCTAGATTTTTTTTCTAGTGCTTTTTGTGCTCATATGCATAGTTTAGCTCAAATCCTATTTAATAATTGAAGATTTGGTAGTTGACATAGGTTTCTTGTGGCTTTCTATCAGAAATTCTTTTTCCAGATTGGGAACCTCAATGCACAGAAAGTCTGCAAGGATCTGGACCCTTGGTAGACAGGTAGATGGACTGGTCTTGCTTTGGAGGAAGCAGGTAGGGCATTAACCTGCTAGCTTAAGAGAACATCATTTTGAAGCTCTAAATACCCAGTCTATTAGTCAATATCATCTACAGAAATTTAGCAATTTTTGTAGGAAGTATTTTAGACCTGTTATGTTATCTGGTCTGAGGGTAAGTGATGAGTTGGTTGACCCCCTCCAGCTTTGAGGTACAGAGGGCGGTACGCTCCCCAATACTGCCACTCCCTCTAGGGTTAAGCACTTCCTACCGTCTGGGCAGCACCTGCTGTTCTTGCTGACCTAACCTGCAACCATTCCAGTTCCCATCAAATAGGGCCACCTTCCTCATTAGCAGATCCCCACACAAAATATCCTCACAAAAAGCTATGAACTGAATTATGAACTCCCTATATTTCATGCATCCACCTGCCCTCCTCATTCCAGAAATGTGTTGAGAAATCTCATGCGATGAGGATGCCCACCGCTCCTTCACTTTACTGTTCTGGATCAGAGGGAACGGACACGCTCATCTCATCAGCTGGAACTTGTATTGTCTTCAACCCTTTCCTAGGAAAGTGCAGTGAAAGTCTGCATAGCAGATGCAACACTCTCTGGAGCTCTGACAAACACCTGAAGGCCTCACACAGCCCATTCATTTTATCAATGGGAACAGCACGGCGCAGTCAAAGTGTGAATTTCCCAGATCTGACACCAGTCCCCAAACCCACTTGTTTGTCCTTAACTCAGTGCCATTTTCATTACACTCTGATCCCTCCTTCTCTTTGTAAATATTTATCAACCAAACACAGTCGTAGCATATAGTTCAGAATGTAATTACAGAGGAAAGTATAGACCAAAGAGTCTGCATGAAGTCAGGGGACTACGGCCACAGCCTGTTGCCAAGAGGCAAGAAAGCCTTTCCTGAGCTACCAGATTTGTTTCCTTGGCCACTGCGCCTGTGTACGCCCTCCTCTCTGATGGGCTGCGGAGCCTTGGGTGTGAACTCACATTAAGAAGCACTTTATGAGTTGAGAGCAAATTCATGATGCGAGTCACGGTGCCTGGGCCCTCTGTCTATGACAAAGTTTGTTTTGTGTGCCTCTGGCAGCTGGAAGACCTTCAAGCTTTGCTGCCAGCCCTACAAATTCCACTTGGATAGGCTAATGATAAAAAGTGTACAGTGCTACTTCAGAAAGGAGAGAATGCCTCTACTGACTGGGTTTCGAGGCCTGTTCAGACTTTGTAGAGGCTCAGTCAAATCCAGCTGCTGGCGTCTCCTCAAGTTTTACAGTGAGGTCTCTCATAGGATCTACTCTCTCCTGGGAGAGCATCTTCTGTTATGAAGAGAACCACTTCTGCTAGCTGATTTCAAACTCTGTTCTTATTTGTTAATATGGGCCACTTACTTACACCTGGGACTGGCATGGCCTATCATACCAGCATCAAAGGTTCTGAGTGGATTATATTGAAGAAATTCATTCAAGAGCAAACCAGTGATAAAGTCTGCAGTATGTGAAGCCCAGCAAGCAGCAAGTTGACTGCCCCTCATCTCTGTGGCGATGGCTAAACATCCCCAGTACTCCCAGGGGCCCTCAGTTGAAGATGCTGAAAGGTCTGCGTGTCAGTCAGCTTTCCTCGTTTTGGGATGCAATACTGGACACCCACGATTTAAGTGAGGAAAGGTTTGCCTTTGCTTGATGTCTGAGGGGATTTGGTCCATGACTAACTGGCTCCAAGGCAGAGACATGACAGCTGTCTTCATTGTTAAGTAATGCAGGACTGTGTTTGTAGGAAACAATGACGTTCCCCTTCCGTTTGGTCCTCTGCCTTATGAATGTGCATATGGTTATAACAGAGAAAGGAGGTCCCGGCTCTGCAGGAGCCCGTGAAGGTAGGGGAGGAAGGTACACACTCTGGGGAAAGCCACGCAGCAGTGGCTGAAGCTGAGGGTGGGAATGGCCACAACCAGCAGGCCAGGATTAAGAGGCAGAATGGGAGCTCATTAAACTGTGGTCACCAACTAACTGAATGACTTAAAGCAATTCACTTAATGTATCTGTCCTGTTCGATTTCTTTCTTCTCACTGCAAAATGGGAATAAAAATACCTGACCTCCGCACCCTCATGGGGCACTGCTGAGAACAAAACGGTTTTCTAAATAAAAAGCACTTTGAACAATGAAATGTTCTGTAAGCATTATGTGGGGTGAGCGCTGTTATTTAGTACTTTGGCACTCAAGATTACATAGCTCCTAGATCTTATTGGTTCAATTTAATGTTAAATATACAGATAAATTACAAGAATAATGGAGCTTCCTGTTCTTGGAGTACTTTAAAGCTCATAAAGGACTCTCTCATGCTATTCTTTCTGACCACTGGGACAACTCTGTGAAACAGGCTGAGCAAACACCCTCAGGTCCATTTTACAGCTGATGTAAGAGAGGCTTAGAGAGGTCAGGGACCTCCCCGGTGGCTGCGCAGCTACAGCCTGACCCCCACTCTGGCCTTTTGATGTCAGTTTCAATGTTCCTTGCACTGACATGGCATAGTAGGGATTCTGGAGACTAAGAATTAAGAAAGTGAAAAAGAATACAATCTGGAGATAAAACTTGTCGATAAGATCAATGCAAGGTGGCAGTACAAAAACTGTGTCAAGTGTCTGCCTACTGGAGTGCTATGGAATCAGGAAAGGAGTTGGTAGGCACAGTAACTACTGGAAAGGCTTCATGGACAGAAAGGACTCAGCCTGAGATGTGAAGAAGGGGTGTATTTGGTTAGGCAGAGGAAAAGGAGGGGCTCTAAGAGGTGGGCGGGCAACAGCACAGAGGGAGGGTGGAGGGAGGGCAGGGGTCTGCTGGATGAGAGGGACGGCAATGATGCGCACAGTGTATTGAATCAGCATGCTGGAAGCAAAGAGAATAGCTAGGATGTTGTCCCATTGATAAAAGCATGGTTACAACGTTCTGTACTACAGTGACAGCAAACAAAATAAAAGGAAAACTCTAAATTCTGACAGCCAAGTTATTTGATAATCAGAATAGAATCATTGACTCAACTACTGTACTCCACATGACTCCCATTAACACAAATAGCTTTCTCAGTCATACTTCTCTTCAACTATGCTGCCAAATTAAAGGATCCAGAGTTGCCAAAGCAAAGAGTTCATTCAACATCGCATAAATTTGTCAGAAAAGGCCCCTTATTTTACCCTTCGGTCTTCCATCCAAGAAGACTTCTCCGAAGTAAGAAGACAACAGGCAGGAACGCACACCATGTGGCCTGCAGACCACTGAGGGCTCACAGCCTCTGAGTCCTCACACTGAGTGCCAGCGCCGCCTTCCCAGGACCCATGTCCACGGGTGAGTGTGGCAGTGGTGGGTGGTGCCGTGACCTGGGCATGTTCCTAGGAATTCATGTGTCGGAAATTTAATTCCCAGGGCTTCATGTTAGTGATACTGGAAATGGGGTCTTTAAAAAGTCATTTGTGTTAGATGAGCTCACTAGGGTGCGGTCCCTGTGACAGCATCAGTGGCTTTATAAGCAGAGGAAGGAGACCGGCTTAGGACGCTTGTTCCGTCTCGCTCTGTGATGCGCTCCAGCACGTTCCGAGGCAGCAGGAAGCATCACCAGGCGCTGGGCGGCGGCCAGCACCCTGCTCTTGGACTTTCCACCCTCCGCGAGAATCATGAATCCAGTAATCCTCTATCCTGTGTAAGTTACCTGGTTTCACGTATTTTGTTTAGAAACAGAAAATGGACTAAGACAGATGGAGAACCTAGATTCCAATGCCCTGATTTCTTGGGCCGCCTGGAATCCTGGGGCTTGAGTCTGCCTTGCTGCGCGTGCTATCAGCAGCCCTGTCTCGGAGCACTGAAATCCGCCCCTCAGTTGCTTGGCAGGTGGGCTTGTTGACGGGTACACTGGACCCATCGCTGCAACCTCCATATTTGTAAGTGAATTATAATTAAAACTCACTTCCCCTTTAAATTTCAACAGCAGTGGATTTTTTTCCCCACTCTTTATTCTGGGGCGCGTGCGCGCACACGCACACATGGTCACACGCACGCACGCATGCACGCACACGGCCGCCTCACGTGATGCCAGACATCTGCCTGCCAGTCAATGAAGTCGCAGCGCTGTCTCGGGATGTGTGAAATCAACTGTCTCCCAGGAGGTGGGCAGAGGCGCGGACGGTGACGTCAGCGCAGACAGGCTGCTGCCCACTTCTGCGCATGACTGTTCTGCGGCTCACTGAGCAGGGGAGCCCAGAGCCTTACAGGGTGCAGAACTGAGCTTCGGAAAAGCCCTTCCTCTCGTTGTCATTGTATGGGATGACAACCACAGGAGACTGTTGCCCTGAGATGGCTGCTTGCCCTCTTCGCAAGCCAACAAAACGCCTTCACTGACCGTGGAAAGGTCAGCTGCGATTACGCATGCCTGTGCAGGGAGCTGCCTCAGGGGCGGCCTCGTGAAGGCTTGGAGGCTGCGGACAAGCCGGGTCTCTGTCACTGCGTCGGTGCACCTCAGGGCGTCTCCCTCCGAGCGGGTCACTGCGCGCTCGGGGCCAGGCAGTTCTCCTGGTGGTCCTTGTGGTTCACAGGTTTATGGTCCACAATTCCCCCAGAATAATCTGCAGCCCAGATGCGGGCGACCCAGAAATTACGACTGAATCCGAGTCCCTGCGAGATTAATTACAATGATTCATGGGAATTTATTACTCAATGAAAGGAGGATTTTTGAGAAGGGATGTTTACTTTGGGTTAAATAAGCTTACATAATGCCTGATGGCGTGCCAAAATGAGTTGTCTCATGTGACATTAGACTACCCACGAGGACGTCTACGTCCCCCAACATCAAGCGCTCATCCAGAACCAAGCAATGCCAAACAGCACTCAGTAGTTTAAAAAAATGTACAGAGGGAAGAAAACAGCAGGACGCTGGGATCCTGGGACGCTCTGCACAGATAATTAACGGACCAGGGGAGAGGAGCGTCACAGGCCCTCGCCCCCAGCGAGCTGGCAGCCCTAGCTAATTAGCAACAGTTAATTTTACGGTAGGAGCAAGAACACATGTATTATGCTCCATAAATGCTTAATAGATGTCACCGTACATCACTTCCATCTCTCCCTTGGAATTCAACTTGCAGGCAGGCTGATTTGAAACTTCACAAATTAACACAATAGACCATGTAAGCTTTGGACCTTGTTATCAAAGCAAGATTTCCCCTGCCCCCACCCTCCGCTTTGCCCCTTGATGTTTGATTTATTTCTGCTTTTGTCTCCCAAGTCAGCTACATCAAGCTTAGCTGCACCCAAGCCTTGGACGAGTTCTGAAAAGGGAGGCAAGCTGTGAGCAATCTCATGCTTGCTCCTGCGTGGGCTCTGGGGACCACTGCACTGTCCCGGATCTGGTGTCCTGTGTGCCTGGGGTGAGCCCCTACTGCCCCAAGCTGGAGGACAGATTTCTTCACATGAGACTCCTCCTATCAATTGATACCTCCTGCCTGGAACGTGTTGCTGGAAAGACTGGGGGCTGAGTGAGTCACAGAGCCAGGAACAGCTAGAGATGTCTTCAGGGCCCTGATGAGGATCACTGGTGGTTTTGGTCACCTTGATAACGCTTTTAATTGATCAATGTTCTCCTTGAGTTTCCTCGGCAGTCTCCGTGCTCTCTTCTGAGTGGAGGACCCGTTGTGAAGCTGAACCACATCATCAACGCCTCCTTCCAGTGGGTCCACTTATTTCCCATCCTCACAGCCTGCTGGTGGGGTGCTGCGCCTGTGAGGGTGGGGTCTCCGTAACTGGGGTTCTGCTGTTTGTTAAACCATTGCGCTCCTTGGAATGTAAGTAAACCCAGTCCTTTGGAGCACTGCCCATTGCCAACTCTGGACTGAGAGATTTCAAATGCCAGGCTTAAGCAAGGTGCCTCTCTAGTTCTGAACCTACCTTTCCTTAGGCCCAATCTAAGCTGCTGGGTCCACTTTTTGTTCCAAATTCAAATGCCTCACTCATAATAATATCTTTCACATAGCAGAATATATCTCCACTGATTTTGGGGAAACATGATGTCATTAAGACATTTGTTTTATTAATTTTCCAGGTGATTCTAGAGACTTTGAACTGACACAGTAGTAAGTCCCTTAGCTTTTTTTTGTCTTTTCCATCCTTAAATTGGAGCTAAAGAAGCCAGTAACCTGAAAATGCTGAAACCCACAGAAAAAGTAATCCTGAGACAAAGTCAGCTCTCGCCTTCCAAAGTAGCGGGAAAGGGGCTGCCTAACAAGGCAGAGAACTCTTAGGCAACAACCACTCTGTTCTAGCTAAGCACTGTGGGAACACTGTGGCTCCACTCCTCCCCATGCAGTGAAAGCTGAACGAGGGCCTAGACTCCTATTCACATGAAGCTACAATAAGGAGTCCAACTGTGGGCCCAGGTGGTATCAGAGAATGCCAAGTTAGGGAGCAGAAACTTCCAGAACCATGGCAGTAACAAGAATGCCTCATCCTTAAAATATCCATGGATTCAATATTGGACTCTCACCTACACCCTGCAATAATAACTACCCCACTCTCTCTCCCTGATATGCTGTTCAAGAGGTTCACGGAGAGTCAAGACTTTTACCACCACTCAGCAGTAATGAGCCCACCTGCCACATCCCATGCACTGTGGTGTCAATGGAAGCGGCACAGGGAGAAATAATGGGATATTTTCCCCCTTCAACCAAAGAGGTATCAGTGGTGGCCTGAGGGAAACCTGAAATTCCTACCTCCATCTGGAAATAATGAGGAGCGGGAAAGGCACCTTAAGTGTCAACAGAAGTCGAGGAGAGAACTTAGACACTTGGACTTACACTCAGACTGACAGCTCCAAGAAGGACATCTGAAGGAGAGTACTCGTCACAGAATACCCTGCCATGTCTAGCTTTTAATGAGAAAGCATTCATCAAACCGAAAACTAGAAAGATCTCAAACTAAATTTAAAATATCAACAGATGGCAGCACTAGGATCATAGAAATGTTATGATACCACAATGATTTTGAAGCAGTCATCATAAAATTGTTTTAGTGAACAAATACATTTTAAATAAATGAAAAAAAAATAGTTTCAGCAAAGAAATCTGAAAGTATCTAAAGGAACAAAATGAACATTTTAGAACTAAAAGACAGAATAATCAAATTTAAACAATAAATGGGTTCAACTACACAGCAGAGGGGACAGAAGGAAAGGATCAGTAAAGTGGATCACAAAAATTACCTAATTAAAGCAACAGAAAGAAGATTGACTGCTCAAACTTTTTAAAAACGAACTCCAGGGGACAGTGATACCATTAACAAAAGATCTAATATTTATGGCAAGATCTAAAGTTTTTTTCAACAGGAGAAGAGAAAAAAGGGATGGCTGAAAATTTGTAAATCAGAATCCTATATCCAGTGAAAATTCTCTCCAAGAATAAGAAAAGAACAGAGACACAAGTAAATGCATTTTCTTTCTCCTCTTGAGTTTTCATTTAAGCTGGTAAAATGTCAAAACTAGAGCTCTGTGGTAATGTATGTGCATATAATATGCTTAAAACAATCATGAATAAGACACATAAAAAACACTATAGATAAATCTAAGTGGAATTCTAAAAACCTGTTCTAGTAACCCATAAGAGGGCAGAAAGAAGATAGGGAAACAACAACAAAAAGAAGGAAAAGATGAACAGCAGACTTAAGCCATAGCATACTAATAATTATCATAAATGGAATGATGTAAATATACCAATTAAAATATAGAAACCAATAAATGGATGAAGAACATAACTAAGTATTCGCTATCTAGAAGACACTTGGAATACAGTAATAAGTTAAAAAACAAAAGGGCTGAAGGGGATTTGTCACAGAAACAACGATCAAAGCACAAGTGGCTCCATTAATACCAGATAAAGTAAACTTCACAGTAAGGACAATTGCCAGAGGTAGAAAGCTGTGCCATCACGGCTTAGACTGAAAATGTCCTGCAGGCCTCGTGTGTTTGTAAGGTGTCAGCAGAGGTGTCTCCAAAGATTAGGGAGCCATACAGCTGGTTTGCTGTTAAGAGGGTCTGGTCACTGGGGGCGTGGCTTGAAAGGGCTTATCTTCCTTCCCGGCTCCTCCCATCTCTCTTTGCTTCCCGTCCTTCATACCCTGAGCAGCTGACTTCTGCCAACTGGCCTGCCTTGAAGCAAGCTGACTATGGACTGAAAAATGAGTCAAAGCAAACCTTTCCTTCTTTGTGTTGCAGGTGTTGAATATTTCGTCCCAGTAAGGAGGAAAGGAACTAAGCCGGAGAATTAAAAAATTTATAAGAAGGTCAACCCAAGAAAAAGAAAAAACAAACCTAAATGTGAATGCACCAGCATGAGAGATAACAAATATGAATGAACAGGCCCTAATATCCCCCCAAGAGAAACAGACAAATCCACAATTATAGTTGGAGACTTCAACATCTACCTTTCAGTAATTTATGGAGGTAGTAGATAGAAAATTCATAAAGAGATGGAAGAAATGAAAAATACCATTTGATCAAGACACTTATAGGCAATTTCCTATAAATTGACATTTATAAGAAACTTCACCAAACAATAACAGAATACACATTCTTCCCACATGCTTGAAGAACATATACTAAGACCATAGTCTTGTCCATAAAACAAACCAAGCCAAACTTAAACACATAGAAATCACATACAGTGTGTTCTCCAACCACAAAAGGATAAAAATGGAAATCATAACAGAATGACAATAGAAGTTTTAAGCACTAACTAACATATTTTCAAAGAGTCCATGGATCAAAGAGCAAGTCAAAGTAATTTCAGGAAAAATACTAAGCTGAATGAAAATGGACAACATATTAAAATTTGTGGGACACAGATAAAGGAATGCCAAAATAATTTATAGCACTGAATGCTCATAGTAAAAAGAAGAAATCTATCAAACCAATAATCTAAGTTCCTACCACAGAAATTAGGAAAAGAACAACATAACCCTTGTAAAAGAAGAAAAATAATTTAAAAGAAGATGAGAGGACCCAGCACTCGGGAGGCTGAGGTAGGCGGAGCATTGTGAGTTTGAGGCCGGCTTGGGCTGCAATGCAAGCGCAAGGCTGACCTGAGCTACATAGTGCTACCCTGCCTCAAAAAACCAGGACTGGGAGTTTGGCTCAGTAGCTTAAGCGCCTGCCCTGGCAGGCGCGAGGTTGTGAGTTCAATCCCCAGTACCGCAAAAAAAAAAAAAAAAAAAAAAAAAAAAAAAAAAAAAAAAAAAAAAAAAAAAAAAAAAAAAAAAAAAAAAAAAAAAAAAAAAAAAAAAAAAAAAAAAAAAAAAAAAAAAAAAAAAAGAAGATGAGAGGAAATAAATGAAACTGAAAATAAAGACAATAGAAAAAACAATGAACCACAAGGCTGGGTCTTTGAAACAATTAATAAAATTGGATAGTTTCTAGAAAGACTGACAAAGAAAGAGAAAATGCAAATTACTAGAGATGAAATACTACAAACCCTGCAGATATGAAAAGGATAAATATGAAATACTGTAAATAATTCTACATGTAAATTGCATAGCTTCAATGAAATGGGTCAATTTTTTAAAAAAATACAAACTACCTATAAAAATAACTAATGTGAAATAGTTTGAATAGCTCTATAAGATTTAAGGAAATTGAGTTTTTTAGTAATAATCCCAAAAGGATATCAATTCCAGGTGGTTTTACTGAAAAATTCTATCAAGCATCTAAAGATTTTTTTTTTTTTTGGTGGTGGTACTGGACATCTAACTCATGACCTCACGCTTGCCAGGCAGGCACTTATGTACACTGAGCTAAATCCCCAGCCCAGGCATCTAAAGATTTAATGATGACTTTATACAATCCAGAGTGTAGAAGAGGGTGGAGTACTTATAACTTAATTTCTAAAACTGATGCTACATCAAGATCAAAATCAGATGAAGACAGCACAAAAACAAAAAATAGAAACAACTCTCGTGAATATAGATGTAAGAATTCTTTACATAACATCAAATTGAATTGAGAAATGTACAAAGAAAATCATGCACTATGACCAAGTGTAGTTTATTCTAGAAATGTAAGAATGGTACAATATTTAAAAATCTATCAATACAATTGATCATGTTAAAAGGCTAAGAAAAATTGCACGATCTTATCAATCGTGGAAGAAAAAATATTTGACAATTTCAACAGCCATTCACAATAAGAACTCTTAACAGAGTATAGGAAGGAAATTCCTCAACTGAATATAAGGCACTTCCAATAAACCACAGTTAACATCATACATAGTGGTGAAAGACTGGGGACAGGACAAGGATGTCTGCTCTCTTCCTTCCTATTTAATGCACTAAAAGTACTGTAGCCAGTGCAGTGATACAATACAAGCATTACAGTGAAAAAAACCAAGCATACTGGTATCAGCAAGGTTGCAGGGCAAATAAACATGGAATTAATCATATTCCTATAAGCTAACAAAGAGCATATAGACACCAAAATTAAATTTATGATAGCATTTTAAATTGTTCCCTTCAAAATGAAGTACTTAGGAGTAAATCTAATGAACCTCATGCAGGATTTGTAGACTGAAAACTATAATGCTCATTGAAGAAATGAGAAATAAATTAGATTCACTGGTTAGAGAACTCAACATATGAAAGATTTCAATTCTCTCCAAGCTGATATATAGCTTTGTTGTAATTCTTATATAGATATGATGTAATTCTTATCAAGATTCCAGTGAGAACTTTTGATAGATATCGACACTATTATTCTAAAATGTGTATAGAAATTCAAAACACACAGCATAGCTAAAAGTTATTTTTAAAAAGAATAAAATAGCTAAAAATCATTTTTAAAAAGAATAAAATAGAAAGAACCACCCCATCTGAATTAAAAACTTATACAGCTAAAATCATTAAGACTGCATGCTATTTGTGGAGGAATAAATACATAAATCAATGAAACAGAATAGAGAATTCAATAATAACTACAGATATACCAACTGATTCTTGACAAACATGTCAAATGAATTCAATGGAAAGAAACATAGCTGTAGTGGTTTAATCTAGGCCCTCTAAATCTATGGTTGCTACAACTTTAGAATGTGACCTTATTTGAACTAACAGTCATTGCAGATGGACCTAAGTCAAGAATTTCCCACACAAGGTCATCCTGGATTAGTGGACCTTCAGTTCACTGAAGAGTGTCCTTATAGGGCACATGAAACAGAATAAACTAAGAGAGATACACAAGGGAGATGGAAACAGAGGTTGGAACAATGGATCTACCAGGCAAGAAACGCCAAGGGTTGCCAGCAGCCATAAGTTAGAAGAAGCAAGCAAGAATGCAGCTCTGATGAAACTGGTTTCAGAATTCTGGGTTGCAGAGCAGGGAGAGAATACATTGCTCTTGTTTCAAGCCACCAAGTTTGTGATGATTTAGTGTTGCAGTCCTAGAGCAACAAACATACTAAACATAAGGTCACTAAACATCTATCAGCCTAGCTAAAGTGAAAAATCAGCGACACAGTGGTGCTGAGCATATTGAGAAACAGGGGTGTAGAGGTGCACTGCCACTCTGGAAAATGATTTGTTTAAAAAACAAAACAAAACAAAACAAAACAAAAAATATACAACTATCATACCACCCAGTGATTGTCCTCCCGAACACTTACCACAGAAGAGTGAAAACTTAGGTTCTCACAATAGACACAAATGTCTATAGCACCTTTATCCATAATAACCCTCAAACTAGAAGCAACCCAGATGTCGTGCAAGCAGTGAGTGGTTAAACAAACTGTAGCATATCTGTCCATTGAGTACTAGTCAGCATTAAAGAGAAACAAACTGCCAATGACTCAACAACCTGGATGGACTTCCAGAAAGTTATGCTGAGTGAGACTTAAAAAAAATTCAAAAGATGAGTCCTGTAAGACTCCATATATACAACATCCTTAAAATGGTAAATTTATAGAAGTCGAGAACAGATTGGTGGTTGCCAAATAATAAGAGGAGAGTCTGGGAAAGGAAGAGAGTGCGGCTGTAAGAGAACAGCATGAGGTTTCCACTGCAGAGAGTATTGGGAACTCTGACTGTCTCAGTGGGAACTCCCTAGCTCTATTTTTGTATAACAGTTTTACAAGATATTCCACTGGGAGAAATGGGTTGAAGGTTACATGGGATCTTGTTGGATTATTTTTTTATAGCTGCACATGAATCTACAATTATTTCAAGGAAAAGTTTAGTTAAAAACGTAAAGGATGTGCCTTATGTCCCTGGGTAAACTTTTACTATGGACAAAGAATATTACTTACTCACAAGGAGCAATTTGCCACTAGGAGCTACCATTAGTTATTATTAGCAGTTATGAATTTGGTCCCACCTGCATAGTAAGTGAGTTCTTCAAGATCCTGGCTCATGTGTTGTTTACCCATAAGCCCCTACAGTGCCTGGCAAGCACCCTGCTATGTAATAAGTGCCCAATGAATGTTTGTTGACTTAGTGTTGAACATTACTTGCTGCAAATGAGGTCAACATTAAAGAAATACGTCATCAAGTGAATTAATGCCATTCTTAAAAAAGAAATTAGATCTCTCTTTTAAACTACTGTTCTGTGTGTTTGTTTTTTCCTTTTTGTTTTGTGTGATTACAAAAGTAACAAGTGTTCATCGTGGAAGCATTTTAAAGGCTACAGAGACATGCAAGACTTTTACTTTGCCTTTTTGAACAGCTACAAGGGCCATTTTATTCCGCCATGAAATGCTTCCAGAGTGCTCCCCTGGGTTTCCTCCCCCTTGCAGCATTCAGTCACCAGGCGCATGTCGAGGATCGGTCAGAGGCAGTCCCACATTCTCCCACAAGTCCAAGGAGCTCGTGTATTGGAAGGGTTTGGCCAGAAGGGGCATGTTTCTCTTCTCTGATAGCCAGTGTTAGGCTAAAAGGAGCTTTCTGTGCTTTTCATTTCTTAAAAAGCATTTGCTCCCTGCGATGGTGCATATAGCATAACATTCCCCCGGCAGCCGGTCTCTAGAGCACAGCTTCAGGCCCCGCCTCCCAGCCTGGCAGTACACCCCACTGAGGTGGCAAGGGGTTGTCAGAGACCACGCACTGACCTTTGTGTAAGAGGCTGGAAATTTGGACAAGGGATTTGACTGTGTTTGGAAACAGACCAAAGCAATAGCAACAGAGAAGAAGACACTGGAGTCCATAATCATCTTATATTTCTATCAAATCTATGTTTTTGGAAAAACTAGAAAAAGCAAAAGAAGCATCATTTTTTAAAAAATAATACATCCAAAGACATCCACGGCAGAATCTGCTGCTTTCCTGACAGAAGCACATTACTTTCATTCCCTAGTATCTGTCGCAATTTTTCATCCTACCAATCCAAGCAGAATTGGATAACGTTTTTGAGATTATTGCCAGGCAGACATTTCTATATGTGCACCATTTTCTGGTCTGCATTTTGAAAGAGAAGGCAACTAACTCAGAGGGGGCGTCTCTGTTTGTTTATTATTGCTGTTGATAGCAATGAGAAGCCAAGGAATCTAGACTTTTACTAAAATGCCATGTGGAATTGCAAATGTAACATGTTTTTCAGTTCATTGTCTGAAAATGTTTGGTTGCTATGGAAATGGCTCTGCGACTTAGCAAATGAAACACTCGCCACAGGTGGGGACCCTCTAACAGGATCACCTTGATCCCTTACCCCTCACAAGTAATGATCTGGTTGAAGTCTACATTAGAAGCAGTTCTGCTAGCTATGGACAAAACCAAAGGTGTCAGATTTACATTTATTGTCACTTCATATTGATGGCAAGTGATGTCAGGTACATTTTCATGTTTTGAAAGATTCACATTTCAATCCAACAAATCCTGATTCCACGTGGATCACTGTGAGAAATACCCTCGACCTCACTGTACTTTGTACAAATGCTTTGAATTTCCCCACCTACATATTGGATTTTTCTCAATTACATCACTGGTTGTAGTTCTTCTTTTTTAAAAACAACTATCATTTTAAAAGGTACTTTTACAGAAAGAAAAAAGTAAAACATCAACCTAAGGCTGAGGGGGAGCTGGAGGAGGCTGTCTGGTGATCAGCACGCACTCTGAAGGGATGGAGAGAAACCCTGAGGGCCAGGCAGGCTGTGCATGGGCAGTCCATGGGCAGCACAAGGTGCTCCCACAGAGAACTTCCCTGACACGTTCTCTGCAGCCCTGTTGGTCACAGAACCCCCTGTTTCTTCACAGCCCCGGGAGTTACTGGGCTGATCTGGACTCATCGTTGTCTACTACCCTAGCACTCGGAAAGACAGGTCACAGGATGGGTGGATTCTGACAGCAAACACACCAAGTACTGCTTGGGTCATCCATGTGGAGGTCAGGCAGAAATGAGAACCAGTCACCTGAAGAACCAAATCAAGGTTTTTGGTCACGTCTGTCTATCTCTGCCATTGCTCTGGGGCGTGGCCACTAACCACACAATGACACCTCTTCAGACGCCCCACTCAAGTCTCCTCACTTTCAGTGGTCAGCCTGATCCCTGGGGGTCTGTAGAAACTGTCCTCCAAGGTAGCTAGTGGGCACTAGCCCACACATTCACCGTCAGTTCCCACATCGTCCTCTTTGGCCTCTATGTCACTGGCTCCCTTGCTGTTCATCAAAGCTGCCATTTTGCAATTCGGTGAAACTAATTCATTATCTTCTTCCATCATCATTTTCCTTTCTTGGTGATATTGAATCCTAGGTATCCCCCAAGCCTGAAATTCTAGAATGGAGGTTTCCTATTTTTCTCTTTACACATCTTCTCATGCTACCTTCTGTTTAGTTGTTTGCTTCTTCTTCTTCTTCTTCTTCTTCTTCTTCTTCTTCTTCTTCTTCTTCTTCTTCTTCTTCTTCTTCTTCTTCCTTCTTCTTCTTCTTCTTCTTCTTCTTCTTCTTCTTCTTCTTCTTCTTCTTCTTCTTCTTCTTCTTCTTCTTCTTCTCCTTCTCCTTCTCCTTCTCCTTCTCCTTCTCCTTCTCCTTCTCCTTCTCCTTCTCCTTCTCCTTCTCCTTCTCCTTCTCCTCCTTCTTCTTCTTTTGAGACAGGTCTCACTGTGCAGTTCAGGCTGGCTTTGAATTCACTATATAGCCCAGGATGGCCTCAGACTCACAGGGATCTTCCTGCCTCACCTTCCAGTACTGGGGTTAGAGGTGTGCACTACCAAGCCAGGCTTTTTTCGGTTTTCAAACTGCCAATCTCTCTTTTTCAAAGGTCTCTTGGTCAGCATCTCTAGCCTTTCAGCCCTTCTCAGTTCAGTTTCCCATTTCCAATGTCCTTGGGGATATTTGACCCTGAATGTTTCCTCTGTTCCTGAAACGCAAGCCTTGGAAATCTCATTCATCTTTGACCTCCCAAGCCTAGTGCCCTACTTATATCCTTCACCTCTCCTTGCTAACAGTTCATCCACATACACGGACTAACACAAAGCAATTTTGATTTCTCCTTTGTCACAATATGCACACAATCAGTGACCAAATCTCACGGATTTCACCTCTATGGTCTGCTCATGTCTCTCTTCATTCATTTCATTCACTGTTGTCACCATGACAAGAATTTTCTCTTCCTTAGAACAGTCTCTGATGTAGAATGCATCTCTCTGACACTCCCAGATTGATTGTCCTGGTGCCATAGAGACAACATCATTCCCTGATTTCAACTACAATCCAAATTAAGAAGTAGTGTTTACAGTGCACCCCAGTACATATTAGCCAGTATACACTTACTACTTCATGAAACACATTTCCTCTCTATAAGGTGATGTACTGCTTTTCACTTAACTTAATTTTATTTTAATTTCTCAAAAATGACTGCTTGTGACTCACTAAAGGGCACTTGTTTGTGAATAATTTGGTGGAAACTTACTTTCCTTTCTTATTTCCTGTGATTTTCTTACCTTCTATCCTCCAAGTAAAGTTGAAAATTTCTTCATTCTTTAATGATATCGAGCACTTTTAAAAGTCTGCTTCTTAAGCCGGGCGTGGTGGCGCACACCTTTAATCCCAGCACTCGGGAGGCTGAGATAGGAGGAGCATTGTGAGTTCGAGGCCTGCTTGGGCTACAATGTGAGCACAAGGCAGGCCTGCGCTACATAGTGCGACCCTGCCTCAAAAAACCAGGACTGGGAGTTTGGCTCAGCAGCTTAGGCGCCTGTATGGCAGGTGTGAGGCTGTGAGTTCGATCCCTGGTGCCGGAAAAAAAAAAAAAGTCTGCTTCTTCTCTATATCTGTGTCCATATCATTTTTTAAAAGATTCTTGGTTTTGGTCTCAAGCTCAAACCAAAACTGTCACACACACACACACACCCCACTGTGCTCCTCAGGGAGTAGGTGGGAGATAAAGGTATCACCCTAGGAAATACTCCCCGCAGCACCCTCACCACTTTCTCTCCTCCCCTCAGACAGACCATTTGAGACAATATCCCGCTCCCTTTCCCTCTTCGATTTTGCTTTCCTGGGTGAAGTTAACCGTCCCAGCTAATTCTTCCCTGTGGCTGCTTCCACCACCTCGAGTGCCTGTGCGGCACCTTCTCCCCGCTGCTGCTCACTCGGTCACATCAGCGTTATCGCACCAGCCACCTTTCTCTTACCCTTCGGCTAATGGAAAAAATAAAGTCTTAGTGCTTTATAAGGTTGGCAAACACATATACGGCTATAAAAGTATTGCTATCAAAAGAAGAAAATCAGAGATCCATGAACTAAGATGGAGACTACTTCTGTTTTATACAAATCCTTGGATTATAACATCATTACTTTCCACCATTTTTCAATGTAAAGCTAGATATTTGACTTGGAATGAAACATATTTCTGTCTTATGTCATGCTTAAACACTGATCTGTAAGATTATTTCTATAGATGTAATGCATATTTCATAAAAATGACTATAGTCAACGGGCATATGTAATAAGAAAGAACTGCCTCCTATATCTCCATTTAGTATCTTATTTAAAGTGACATACTAGGTCTTTTAAGTCTGACATCAGAAGTAAAACAGAGCTTAAATGAAACATTCAGAGAAACATTCAGATGTTCTTTGCAATTAGCATCTACATTATCAACTACTTTTTTAAAACTACAGTTGTTATAAGATAAAATATTCTGTTGACAGACAATGTTAGAAAGAACCCAAACATAGTAAAAGTTTGGAGAGTAAATAAAGTAAAACAGGTGAATAAACCATAAATTAGAAGCCATACTTGAGGAATAAATGTCTTGCTGAGTACTCACCTTATTAAAATTCAAAACTATATATAAAGATTAAACATTAAGATTGGCTGGATGCATACAACTAGGCAAGTTCTCTGTAAATTCCATTAATAATTGAACTCTTCACAGCACTATAGTGATTCCTAGAGGAACACATTAAAGTGATGGTGTGTCCTCAGCCCAAGGTTAGGCAAGAAGCCAATTTACTTATGAGGCTTAGAATTCATGAATTTTCAGTTCAAAACACCCTGTGCCTAGCACGCAGGGGAGGAAGCAGTGATCTATAAGAACTTCTGATTAGGAAAAGAGTCTAGTGAGGAGACATTTAAAGTGACGACATTTCCATATTTAAGAGACTCTGCAAAATCTGTGTCTTCTTTCTTATCATTTCTCCTCTGTGCCATCATAGGCACCGTTCATTTCGAGTCACTAATTTGGAGCAGCCTGAATCAGCTGCTCCACATTCAATGATGCATTACTTAGTAAAATACACCAGGTAAGGATTTCCATGAGTTCACTGATGAAGCATCCTTTGATCTAATAAAAACTACTTGCTCCCAGGGGTGGGAAACATCTTCTTTATAACGGGGCAAAGGGTAAGAAAGAGGAAGGAGGAAAGAAAGAAGGAGGACAGAAGAAAGAAAACAGAGAAGAAAGATGAGAAAGAATATATGGGGGTCAGGAAGGAGAAAAAGAGATTTTCCTGCACACTAAGAATAGACTACTTTTGTCTGATCTCCTTTCCCAACAAAAACAAGAACAAAAAACATGAGTTTAAAGAGTTTGTCAGCCTAAGAAAAGGCTAATGAACATTCTAGCTCTGGGATGATCAGAACCTGGAGACTGAAGAGAAGAGACATGGTAAAACTGCAAGAAATGACTAGCTGTAAAATATCTCCAAATTCTCGTCTTCACTCCATCCCCCTGGCTTCCATCCTTAAAGTTGCCTGGCGGTCATCATGGTAAGAGTCAACAGCACTGTCTACGGCACCCTTCTGCCATGGTGGAAATATTCTGTCTTATTTCACAGCTCCTTAAAAGAAGAAACTGAAATTTTAATTTTTATTAAATTTTAATTCACATTAAAGTAGCCACATGTCTATGTTTTCAGATGGGCATTACAGTGCAATCAGAAAATTTCCTCATCCCAAAGTTATATGGTCCCTGTAATGAGGTAGGCTGGGGTGCAGGATGAAATGAATAATTACTTAAATAATTTGTTTACAAACCTGTGAAACTATGCTAGTGATCTGACAATTATTGTTCAATTTAGACTTCATGGTCCAAACTACAGCAGGATTTATTGCACCCATTTTATATATGAAATAACTAAGGCTGATCTCAAATAACTTGGTTCAAATTCTAGAGTTCAGAGAAGGAGAGTTAAATTTTGAGCCAGGGGTGCTTCCTGAGCAGAGGTGTCTTCATGTTCACAGGGAAACCTCGAGACCCAGCAAGGAGAGACTGAGACATGGAGACCAGGCATCCGAAGGTGGAGGAAGAAGCCAGTCAGAGTGACCTCTTGTTAGTCCTGTCTTCCTGTGACTAGTCCTGTGGGCGAGTTGCCTGCTTCTCTTTCCCTTATGACAACTTGAAGAAGACTATTTTTATTTGCAAAGCAAACAACAAAATAGCATCCTGAATTCTACTAGTCCTCAGTCCTAAAACTTTCCTCTCCCTCCCTTTATCCTGAGTCACTGGGAAAGAAAGAGCAATGCAGACTCAGTCTATCTTCCAAGTCCCTAAAGTCGGCACGAAGGTTCTTAGAGGCCCTCAAGGAAGAATACATAAAAATTTTAAAAATTTTCCTCCTTTCTCACTGATGGGTAAAAGACAAAGATCCTTCAAGTAAAAATCAATTACAGTATTGATGACAGCTTTAGATTCAACTATTACTAAAGCACCACCAAGATCACCCGCACCTCTGTTCCATCAGCAGAGGGCATCCAGAGGATTTCTGGGGGTTCTGAGCCGTGGGGTTTGCAGTCTAGACATCTGTGGGGGGACCCTGGGGGAGGAAAGCAGGACCCGGGGCCCTGGGTCAGCCAGCTCCCAGCGGGGTCACAGAACTACACTTTAGATACAGAATGTTTAGGGGGAAGTAGGGCTGCAGGTCAAAAATCAGATGAATAGCAATATTCTTTATATAATAATTTGAGTTTTCTGTAGAGTTATTAAATATGATGTCTTTGCATTTATTTTATAGGACATAGTATACTATTTACATTTTTAAAAATTAAACCCACAGTAATTTATATTTGTTTCCTAATTTGGGGGGTTCTTTCAGTGAATTATTGCTGAGGAAAAAATAATCTGACATGCAACCTATAGTCACATTTTTTCTATTAGAAAATGCCATTGTATTGGCAATATTCCCCTTTGCTGTTTTCCCTTCGATCAGAATATGAGCCAGCTACACAGTTCATTCACACAACAGGCTGCTTATGTCTTCCTACTCCTCACCGGCCTTTTGATTAATGTGTTGTTTCCTGATGTCTGCAAAAAAACCTTTTTAACTCAAAGTGGTAGATGTTCTTGGCTGTTGAAAACTTTTAAATCGAAAATTTCGAGAAGGGGATTTTAAATAAGACACTAAGAGAGTCTGCCGATCTTTACTTTACTTGGGTTGCTCCTGTCATCTCAGAAGATCTAGGAAGCCTCCTCTCCAGCTCAGTGACTGGAGAAGGTGGCGTTAATAACGCAATCATTGAAAAAGTTGGCAATTTACATTTGAACTTGAAATAGATGTATTTTAATAGCATCACCAAAACTTCCTAAAGCGTTGACTGAAAAGCAGATTTAACATTATCGTGGCTGTCACAACCTATGAGTAACACAGATGCTACAGAAATGTTCGGAAGCAATTCAGTACTTCTGGTGGTCTCAGGCAGAGACAGACCCCGTGCTTCCCGACACAGGAAGGTGGCCGCTTGCGATGCAGCGCTTCTCAAAGGAGCCACAAGCACAGCAGGTTTGAAAGTCGCCATCCCCGTCGCCTTCCACATTTCGGGGCTCACGCCCCTCAAAAAGGGCATCATAGTATTGTGCCACAGTTCATTTCCACCGGGGACAAGCGTCAGGGTAAAGCAAGAAATAAACACGGAGAAAGACCTCTTTGCGTGGCAGCGTCTCAGGCGCGGCAGGTGCTCACCGCGGGAGCGCGCCCTGCTCGCCCAGGCAGGAGGATCCACCTTCCCTAATCACTGCGCCGCAGCCCAGGGGCAGACCCGGACCGGCACCACTGGGAACCACAGCCCACTCGGAAAACCAAGACTTGCCTCTCAAGCACTGGGGGCTGCACGGGATGCCGCAGCACAAAGAGCAGTACAGACCCCCGGAGCCCAGAAGCCAGGCGTCTCCGAGCCACTGTCACCGCCTGCAGCACGGCTCCCTCACGGCGGTCATTTCCCTTCGGCCGCACAGGTCACAGGCTTCTCCTCAGAGATGAGTCTGCCTTCTAGAGATTTTCAAAGCCAGCCATTGGTATAAAAATAATCAACAGTAGCAGGCAGGGGCTTTCATCCTTGTCTTGCCCGCAGGCTCCTCTGCCTCCCGCCCCTCGCCTGTGCATCAGACAGAGGCTCTGGACTTTTGCCCACTCCAGGACAAAGCAGGGGTTGCCATGGCTACCAAAGGCAAGAACATGTAGCCCTCCATCTCTTG
Source organism: Dasyprocta punctata (assembly GCA_004363535.1). Lineage (NCBI taxonomy): Eukaryota > Metazoa > Chordata > Mammalia > Rodentia > Dasyproctidae > Dasyprocta > Dasyprocta punctata. The sequence continues at coordinate 52,401 of RJWM01005198.1, read as the reverse complement.
CTTACAGGCCTTTCAGCTGGGATTTCTTTGATCTTCTTCGGAATCCCATGAGGCGGGCGCAAGATGGATGTCCCCACTGCTCAGGCCGCAGCGGTGACAATGGGCACATGAGACACACAACAGTATGGCCCCGCAGAGGTGACACACAAACTGGTTTTGCTCGGGGACCAAGTGCGGTGTCAGCACCCAAGGGAATCTGCCACAGCCGGCACCATAGTGACTGTGCAAGAAGCCTTTGAGCAGGAATTGGAGCCACAGAATCGGCCAGGTCACAGGGATGGTCGGACTGCCGGCTCCTGGGGAAGCTGGCGTGGTGGTTAAGGTTGTGGGCTTAGAAAGAGACCTCCAGAAATCAAGTCAGATTTGCCAGCTACCTAGCCAGGAGAAGTCACCATACCTCCCTTGGCCTTGGTTGTCTCATACGACGAAAGGGGTGATGATACCGACAAGGAAAACAGGTCTCTCTTGGAGCATGGCCAGTGATTTCAGAAAGGGTCAGATAAGCAGCAGGGGAAGGGGACACACATTTCGCCCATCCCTGCTCTTAACTCTCAGCTACTGCCGAGTAGTTCTTGAGGGCTGCCTTCCTCCCTCCAGGATCTTCTCACTCTCACCCAGCCTGTCTTCATCCTCGCCATCTCCTCACCAGGAGCCGCTTCTGGAGTGAGGGAGCGGAGGAAGCACCTTGCTCTCTGGGATGTCCTGGACTGGGGCTTTCAAATGTCTCACTGCTCCAGCTGAATCCTTCCTCCTTAAACGTGTGAGGGCGTGTACATCTAAGTGCAGCCACGAGTCACTTTGTTGAAGCTTCCCTTTGCCCTAAATGAGATGACAACTCCAAAGCATTTGTGCAGCTCCACTTTCATTTCAGAGCTGTGTGCACTATCGAGATAGCCTGGAGTGTGGCAGGACACTAATCCTGTTAGAGACGCCACGTGGGGACCTGACATCCTAAGACTCCCGCGGCCTCAGAACCGGGCCGCAGCCTTGGGCACAGAGAAACGAGCCCGCGGTTGCCTTCACCGTGTGCTCCACCTGCGCGCGTGCTCTGGAGCACAGCCCTGCGCGGGACGGCGCGCTCGGCCCCCGGGTGGCAGCAGCGGGGGAGGAACCGGAGTCGCTGCCCTCCTGGAGCTTCCGCTCGTGCACTCCGCGCACTGGGCTGAATGAGTGGATGAGAATATGGGCACCATTTATTTGTCCTTGTTAGGCAGTGATTCCCCAACCTCCTCCACCCGGCAGACCAGCTGTCTACTGCAGACACCCCCTGCAGTGAAGGCAGGGTGGTCCGCACTAGCAAGCCTCAAAGAGCTGGCGCTCCCTCCTCAGGGACACGACACTGAGCTGCTCAGGCTGCACGAAGATCTCCGGCATGTTACAGTCATGAGTACAAGTGAATGGCATCGGGGTTCAAGAGAGCGCAGTCTTTAACAGTAAAGAGACAGAAAGCAGTAGTTTAAAAGCCATAAAACCTTACCGAGGAGTCCAGGAAGCCCCACAGGGGGTCCCTGCCTTTCTGACTGCCGGGTTCTTAATTGTGGCTCTGGGTGTCTAGCCACTGGCCCCAGAGAACTATGGAGAAAATGCCCCGCCTCTCTCCAACGGTTGGATTATCTGACCGTCAGGATGAGCTGTGGGGAGAGCATCTTGGGAGGACCATTCCAGGGCAGAGCAGTCTAGAAAACCTTGCATCGAAGCCTGCTCCTGTGAGCGAGGCAGGTAATGATGAATGCCAAGAACTTGCAGATCTGCCCATGGCTAAGCCTGCATTCAGGCTGCATCCCCTCCCCAGAGCCACAAGGAGGGGAAGGCTCTACAGTCAAGGAACTGTTTAAACCCTAGGGCTGGAAAGCTGCAAGGAATGTCTTTAATGTAAAAGACATTTGCAAAAAGGAGACTCACACACACACACACACAATCCTAGAAGCCTCCTGCCTTTTTGTTTTCCTTACTGTCAATATCCTGTGGTCTCCCCACCCTGAACTTCCTGCTCTTTGTCCTGAAGGTGGTAAATTGTGTAGGTTATTGTCTCAGGTTGCCCTATTATCTAAGGGTTAGATTTTCCCTATTATTACTTGGATAAGCTTGAATCGTAAGTCTCTACTTTTTCCTGTGATTTATTCCAGCTGAGCCAAGTTGCGTAGGTTTTATCTTCTTCGATGCCTGTCCAATTTCTCCCTATCTATTAAGCTTTGTCTAGAGCTAATTAGAAGAAAATTCTCATGAATCGTATCCCTGTTTCTGTATGGCGCTTTGAAGTCATCTTAGACAGTTTTACTGATAATGGATCCTGATCTGCGGTTTGTCAATGCATACGGTCCTTTATTAAATTGATGTCTGTCTTCACTCATGTTTAGACGTACTTGGAAATTAGGCTTTGTGGTGAGATTTTGGTGGATGAGCTACAGTTTGGATGATAGCTTCACATGAGCAGGTATTTCCAGGCTGTGAGAGTGGGAGTCTCCTGTTCCCAGCCAGTCTTCACAGCACCAGCTGCAGACTGAGTACAGGTAGAGACTGGAGGGAGGGCAGGGGAATCTTGCTGTTACTGGCTGAGTAGAATCCAATTGGTCCATACAATAAGACAAAGCAGAAAGTTGGAAAAGTTAAACTGTAATAAGCCAAGAATTGCTCAGCTTTGCCTTAGCAGAGCAGTCAATGTCCCATTAACATACAAAGCTAAATAAAATAATCTGCTAGTGGAGAGAAGCGTGATTGCTGCGGGTCTGGTTGTACAAACTGTGTCTCATTCAATTAAGCTTGTGAGATGCAAAGAGAACAGCTCACAATCAGAAAGCAGTCCAGCTCCGGAGCAGCAGCTCCCCTGGATTAATGTGGGTGTGCAGTACGAACAGTGACGGTCCCTCCGAGGGTGAGATCCGCCCAGGGCACACGGTGGCTGGGCACCTGTGAGCCTTCTCATTTATCTGAGTAACACTGAGGGGCCTGGGCTTAGGAGCAAGCTCGCCACACAGTCCTGCGCTCTGGGTTTGACAGTGTAATAATATCTCCTTGCTCCTCCTGCTTTGAGCGGCCTCATGGGGCACATTTTGCCTGCATTGCCCTTTCTTTGCTCCTTAAATGCACAACATCTATCTTGAAAAGTAGGGTGTCCTGTTTCTTATTGTCCAAGGAATCCTGTGGGTTTGGAAAAATCTTTTCAGCTCCCACGTGGTACAGACAGGAGGGCTGCTGGGTTGGCCAGGAATCTTCATCCTGCCCCAGCGACACACACCGCCCTCCACTCTGGAGCACACCACTGCTTTCAGGCCAACTATTTCCTCCTTTGTCTCGTGGAACAATCAGAACAAAATCAATAAGATTGAGTCCAACTTGCTGACACAAAAGCAGACCTGCTAATAAACACAGTGTCCCGGACTTGGGGCATCCGCACGGGCGTGCCGGGCCTGACCAGCTGTGCTGCATGCTGGCCCGCACGTCCACAGCCACGCTGGCAGGGAGAAGCTGTCACAAGCCTTTGCAGACACAGGGTCCACGGTTCCCAAAGTACAGAGCAATCTACAGAGCAACAGTTCCTACTCCTGGGAGGCAGCAAAGGGAGCACAGCGTACACCTGTGGTTTAAGATTTTTACACTGTGTTTTCACACTCAGTTCTCACAGCAAGTGGTACTGTATCAGTCCATTCAGATGAAGCTCTAGATCTGGGAAAGTGAATTCCTGGTTTAAAACCTCAGTTTGGTGACTGTCTCTGGCAGAAGGCGGCAGGAGGGACTCATGGTGCCAAGGCGGCACAAGGGGGGCCATCCCAGGGACAGTAATGCTCTGGACCTTGACTGGGGTTTGGGGGACGCCGAATCAGGCATCTGTCCAAGTTCCTAGCCTGTGCGTGCAAGGCTGGTGTATTTCATCTGGTGTAACTTTTATTTCAAAAAGATAAAGAGACAGAAACAGAGAAAGAAGGGAGGAAGATGAAGGAAAGAAAGGTAGGGGAGGAAGGAGATGAAAAGAGGAAAAAGGAAGGAAGAAGGAAAAAACAAAAGGAAAGAAAGGAAGGGGGGAAGAAACTATGAATACTGAACTCTATACTTTTCCTCAACTTATTTTGAGATGATTCTACCCCAGACTGGTAACCTGACAGAAGAAACAAACGCACACAACCCACATGAGCCCACGGAGCAACTCTTTCAGTTTTCTGTACATTTGGCACTTTTTGTTAATAGGATGTAGCGAGCAGGAGGAAGAGCTTCCAGTCTATATTGTAGAAATCAGGTCTTAGAGCTGACCACATTAGTCTGGGGGACACATCAGATGGACTCACATCCAGAAAATTCAGATGCGGGAGGCTGGGCCAAGCTGACCAGGGAAACACCCCCTCTTTCTGTTCTGTGGAGCTGGGTGAAGACCTCCACGGGGTACTCCTGACTGGGATGGACAGGCCGCCCCGCAGCAGAGCTCAGATAACTCAAGCAAGAAAAATGTCCTTTGGATCATTCGCAGACTTTGACTTAAAACAAGGGCAGATACATTTAGATATATGATTTGTTTTCCAGCTGCTGTGTTATTTCCAAGTATCCCTCTTACATCATGTAGGAAAAAACTCTTCCACTGTCAAGGAAATGAATCAGGCTGGGCTGCTGAAACCTATATCCCTTTCTACCACACTGGCCTAACATCACTCAGGAAAATAGTTCTGTTGTGATATATGGAAGTAAAGAACTCTTTAAAAAAAAAAAAACCTAGAATCTATTAGCTATGCCAAACAAATTAAGTTATAGCCTTGGGCATCTTAATAAAATGGAATTCTTTTCAAACTATAATTTGTAATTTATAACTCTCAATTCTGTAGTCTAAAGGCTGAAAACACAAACATGAACATCAATAAAAATTGCTTGGGATTCAGAAGACTTGCATAGTAAGCAAGGCAAGCACATACATCTATAACCATCAAAGCTGTATTTCCTCACCTCCCAGATGGCCCCTCCTGAGTCCCACGGCTCCACCTGATAGCTAAGGAGGGAAGGCACTCCAGGAGCTCTCTTCCCAGCCGGCACCCATTGTATAATGCCAAAGGTAAGTGAAACTATGGAATGAATATTGTCATCTTTTCCATTAAATAAACTTGACTATTGGGGGGATATATTTTTATACTAAAATATAATCTGTATTTCAGTATTCGTGAAATACTGTGCAAACTTCCTTTGTTGCAGGAGGCCATTACTTTGGCAGCCTTCCATATATCACGCCTCCCTGTCTTCATGCTCTTGCATAATATCTGCATTTTTAATTTCGTGTTTGACCACCTTGAGCTCTCCAGGACGTATGGAAGCCCAGGAGCCCATGGGGGAAGCCTAGCTGGAGGAAAGCCGAGGCCCTTAGCTGACCGTCTCAGCAGAATTCTCAGCCATTAGTCCCCAAACACCTGCCACGTGGAAGAGCCCATCCTAGGCCTTCTTACTGTGTGAGCTGGCATCACACATGTAGAAAACTACAACCTGAACTCCCAGAACCGCTAGCAAAATTAAATTGCTCTTATGTCAAGCCGTCATCTTTTGGGGTGGTGGTTCATTGTATGAATTCAATATCTAATGCACATTTTTAAAATAAAATCTATAATTTCAAAGCCATTTTATAATCTAAGGAGGCGTCTTGGAGTTATGCTCCTAGCCCTCTGTCTTCCAGTCTGCATATTTCAGTGAAGATGACCGAGGAGCATTTCATGGGATGTAGTTCACAAGAAGACTGCCGTGCACATCCGGGGCTCTCTCTTGGCTGTTGCATGACCGAGGGGAGCCCTGTGTCCCAACCTTTGTTGGATGACCACAGGAGTATTTTTAAATGTGCCTTTTGGTGCCCAGCTGACTGCTAAAGGGGCAATTTGAAGACATCATGGAAGTAGAAACATCATTTATATTTAACACTTTCTTCTAGATCCCTTAATATTTTTGTCTTAAATTCTTGCTTCTCTAGCTAAGAGAGTCTATTCAAATGGTCAGCTCTAACAGATCTTTGAGACTGAGGGAAAAAGTCAGAAAATTGTGGTCTGTCGTCTCTGTTCAGGACAAATAAACTAAAGCTAAGGCTAAGAAATGGTCTCCCATCCCGGCAGTTCATCAAATGGTCCTTTCACAGAAACGAGACAGACAGGGCACTGACTCTCATTTTGCCTGTGCTTGCTGGTGGGGACAGGGCTTCGCAGTGGCCTCATGCCCCTCCCCTGACTTCCCTGTGATCCCATCTCCCCGCAGTGGGTGGGGCATCTGCTTCTGTGTCCTCCCTAGCTGCCATGTCCCCACTCCACCAGAGTGCAGCCAGGCTGTCAGCACGGAGCCTCCCTCGCTCCCACTACTTCAGCTGTTGCTGTTGCCTTTTGAGGAAGGGTGGGGGTGCCCTGGCATGGCTAAGATCAGGGAGGGAGGAATCTAGCTTTCTTATTAACATCCCTGGGTCCTGCTGCCAGCTTTTCTAATTACTAGATTCCCTGGTTTCAGCTCTGCCCCCTCACTGGCTAGCTGGCATGATAGCTAAGGCTGTCCCAAGTCCCTTCACCTTTGGACCAATCCCAGGCCTGTGTTTGGACTGATCTCAGGGTTGAAGCCTCTCCCACACCTTCTCCAGTTAATCTAGGAGGACCCCCTCCTGTGTACTGACCCCACTGTGCTACAACACGGGTCCTATCAAAATAAAGAGCTACTGGAAAGGGGTAAAGGAGAAAAGAAAGAAGGGACTATAATAGATAATCATACCACTAATCTTCGTTAGTTCATCAAAAAGAATGGTTTGTGCTTTCACTGTTTGATAATTTTTTATGCCTATATCTTGTAATCTGAACAACTACTTTGCAGATAACCATATGCAATCTACTAACCATTTTTAATCACCTGTTATTTTGTTTTGAAATTCTGTATCCTCATTTTTATTATTTTTTTCATTTTAAAATAAATAGGTAAATAAATAAAGCTATTTTGGTGGTCGTCTAAACCTGCTCATGAATTATTTCTCACATAGTGTGGGCTTCAAAAGTCCTGTAAATCTACTTGGGATTTTTATCCAGTAATGCGGCAGAGTGAGCATTTCAAGAGAAAAAGTAAATAAACACTAAGAGCTGTTAGCACTGAAGAACTCCTGAGACCAGCAGCCAACAAAGGCCAGCAGTGGAGACCAGCACCTGGTGGAGTCACTCTATGGTGTCTGGCACAAGCCAGAGCTGGAAGGTGGCAGCTGGCATGGCCAGTGACCAGCAGCTGGCTTTGTCAGCTGTTGGCATCCAGAACCGCACGTTGACTGTGGTGACATCAGGATGGCTAGCAGAGCTGTACTCTGCCAATCTGTGATTTCCACCTGAACTGAGTGGAAGAACCCTACGCTGATTGGCAACAGAAAGACCTTTGGGACCTCTCGGGTTAAAGATCTGAAGGTGACATAATGTAGAGGCCCTAGCCTGGCTCAGCACCTGTCCTATAAGGATAGCAAGGGACACAGTCAAGGAATGGACCATCAGGGCAAGGGAGCCCTATGTTTCTCTCCAAGCGCCACTGAGTAATTTAACCAGAGGTGCCAAGTAACTGACAGCAAAAGAGACACAGGCGCACAGGACTGACCTCAGCCGAGCATGGGAGGCGTAAGCCATCATACTGTATAGATCACGTGCCCTGGAAGTCACTGAGCATAGAAAGGCCCAGAGCGAGCAGGTGTCATTACTTTCTTCATTCTGTTTGTAACTCAAATAGAACGCCTGATAGAGGCAAAGCAGCTGGGTCTGAATGAATGCAGCCAAAGGTCAGTCTTCAGTGTTTCCGTAGTGTTGTTAATATCATTGTCAGAGCAGAGGCTGAGGTGGGCTGAGTTTATGTGACTTGTCCAAGGCCCCTCAGGAGTACAAGTTGTGAACTGATATTAAACTAAACTCCATCTGATCCTTTTTGTTTCCATACTAACAGTAATGATGACACTGTAATGACAATTTTGTCCTAAAATTGAATGCTGGTCACTACAATTTTAATATAGTTTTCATTTCTCACTGCTGCCTCCTAACTCATTCTGAAATTTTACCTCCAGGGTGAGGTATTAAGGTGAAAAATAAAAGAAGGTGGAAACTGAATCTGACCATGGTATTGAGTGGCAGGCCTTCTGAGAAGTGACTGGATTAGATAAGGTCATTAGAGTGGATGCCCCATGGCTGAATACTGGTGGTTTTCCAAGAAGAGGGACAGAGGCACACAGGAGCATGACCCGTGCCTGCCGTGGGAGGCTGTATTACACCCAGAGTGTCTGCAGCATGGAAACCATCACCGGATATAAACCTCCAAAACTGGAAGCTAAATGCACTTCCTTTCTTTATATGCACCCATTCTGTCATGTTCTGCTATTGGCAACAGAAAATGAATGAACACACTGCTGATGACTGAGAAAATTATACCCTTAGCAAATGCTATTAAGGATATATTGAAGCTATATCCAAATTTAAATTACAAAAATATTTTAGTTCTACTAAAAGCATCAAAGGTATTTTAGAATTATTGAAAGGTTTTCAAAAATGTTTTTTAAAAGAACCTTTAAAAAGTCATTACTGTTAATAGTGAATGAGGAAAGTTTGTCAATGAAACAACTACCGAAGAGAAGAAAGTTGAACTTCTGAGGAATATTTCACAATCTGTGACTTATCCTGATAAAGCCTCAAGCCTCCTGTTATTGTGGATTGCAGTGGGTATCTGGGGTCAGGCCACTTCACAGGATGTGGTACTCTAGGACTAGGGTACCCCTCCTAGAGGTTTCAGCAGGGGTGCTGAACAGGCACCTGAATACCAGGCGGAGGTCATCAGTGGCTCTGAGACTGTACAACTTGCCTTTGGGTCTCCTCTCTACCTATGTCTACTTGGACTCTAAGTTTGTTATTCAAATTCTCCAGTTATCACTGTCCTCACTCCCGAAAATTAACTAAAGGCAAAGTCTGGTGAGATTATGATATGTATGGACACATTTAGCACATGCTAAGTCTCAAAAAAAGAAAAAAAAAAAAGAAAAGACTGTCTCCTTTCTCTCTTTCCAGAATGAATTAACTTCCATCAATGCTGTGTAATATGTAAACCCAGGAACCTCAACTTCTTTTGCATTCTTGGCCCTGGCTGTCTTGCTTGCATTATTAACTATTTGAAATATAATGAGGCTGTGTTTTGTTTTTCAAGGTGAGTACCTTAAAAATAGGTTCAACATTCCTTGTAACGTTTATTTAAACCTTAATAAAGTAGGACAGAAAACAAGATCACATGTCCTTTTGTTTCTGTAACATCAAGGAAATAATTTACAACCTCAACTAATGCTAATGAATAATCTTTCCTTAAAGAAAAGATGTGCACCTAGTCCTTCCACAGTCTCCCAATTTAAGAGATTTTTTTCCACTGTGGTTCAAGCCAGGAAACTTTGATAAAGCCAAGCTGCTGTCCCATTGGAAGTGATGTTGTGGTTAGATCCTAAACATCGCTCAAAACCCTATTGATACCCTGCCGATGGCATTTTGGGGCAGTTACGTAAACTTCAGGAGGTGGGGCTTAGGGAAGGGTGTCAGGTCATTGCGCCCATGTCCTTGCAGGGGACACCGTGGACCCTTTCCTGCTCTCTTTGCTTCCTAGCTGCTATAAGGTAAACGGTTTTCCTGCTGCATGCTTCCGCTTTGGTGTACTTCACTGCCACGGGCCTCTGAGCCACAGGCCACGTGAAGACGAGCAGAAACCTCTGCACGTGAGCTGACAGAAACTTCTCCTTTGAAGAGGGTTAGTTCAGCAACAGAAACCCCCGCCCAGCACAGATGTTATCTGAAGTCTCTGGGCTATTTAACGACAGAAAAGAAAACAGCATCTTAGGCACATTGGGTGGCTCTCAGGATTTCAGCTGGTCACTGGTAAATTTGGTCTTGCTACATGAAAAGCACAGTAAAGCTAACAGTGGAGTTCCAGTGAGGCCACAGATTTATGTGTTTGGATGCAAGTCATTATCTTCTTAAATCTCATATAACTTGGCTCCTAGGTTTTAACTAGCTGTCATAAATGATTTTAAAATATTACTTTTGAGTCCCTTGGAAAGCAGGAAAACTTCTTCCCTCCAATTAATTTCCTACTAGACACTGAGGTGAGCAGGTCTGCTGGCCTTGGGCGGATTCACACCCTCCCTGGGAGGTGCAGACTGGGGGACTGATGGGCGATAACCTTAGGTCAGCCCTAGAAATTCCTTGCTCCTGACACTGACCTGGAGAAAGTGCCCTGTTCAAGGGAGCAACAGACCCACAGGCATACAAAGTGCCAACCTGAGCCTGCGCAAGAGCCCCTTACATTTCACAAAGCACCACACATTCTCTTGTAGTAGAATGCATGAAGAAGTCCTACAAGTCACTGATCTTTATTTTTGATGAACCACACACATTCCGCCCAAGTAGTACTTTTTCTTTGGAACAGAGTCCAAGCCCATGCCAAATCTTCCCTTTTGTTCCAACCCCACACTTGTTTTACCCCCAGTGACTTTCCACAGAAATGGAGAGTTAATGCTTTTCATTAAGCCAGGCAAGAAAAATTGCTTACCAGGTTTCACTCCTTCATCAGCCTGGCTAATCACACCCATTCACTGCTCCTTTCATACGGAGATTTCCACTTCCAGCTCTCAGAGACGCACACCACCCAAAATCCATCTGCTGCCTGGCTCCCTGGTCGCCTTTTTATCTCGCCCAGTGAAAAGTACCCAGGGATCCAGAAAACACAAGCTAAGCAAAATCTAGGAGCAAAGACAGATTTTAAACTGTCGAGAGGTCAGGCCAAGGAGAGACTTTGATTGAAAGGTAACAGGAAATAATGGGGAAAAAGAAAGAACAGTTTTTTCTCATTCAATATGTCCAGGCAAAGGCATATGGCGTATAGACTCTGGGCTAGGTCTCTAGTGACTGTGGCGCTGGCACAGAACAGTGAATGAGAATGCATTGCTAAGGGGACGGAGGCTGACACAGGAAGAGGCACTGTGCCGCAGTGGGGACTCTAGAGGGCCAGGAGCTCGGGCTTGGGGAATAATTACGGCACTGCCCAGGTAGTAATTTCTTTTCTCTGAACCATTAGATGTTGCATGCTAAGCAGGTAGGTGACGAACAGCTCCATAAGCTTTGGGAGCAACTTTCCGCTGGTTCATGATGCAGACTGAACGTCACCTTCAAAGGAAAGGCCAGCTTTAGCTTCAGGGGATTTATTTGTGTGGAAGCAACTGCTTTAGATGAATCTACAGCAAATTCTTCTCTGTGGTCACATATATCTACCAGCCTTGACCTAAGGAGATCAAATCCAACTTTCTGTTCACAATTTTAAGTTCTCTAAAGTTTTCTCTCTGCTAATTTGTCTGTCATAGGGAAGTTGATGGTAATAAAAAGCACAGAATTTTTTAAGACTGTGGTAGGAAAACCACTTTTGAAAAGTGGACATCAATAAATCTCATCAGCAAGAGGTTCTTCAGATACCTTTTCTTCTGAAGTTGTCCTGAAGAAGTCTGTCTGCGGTTTACATTAGGGCTGTCCTGCACGACTGACCCAGTGCTCTCCGGGACCGCTGAAAGCCGAAGCGGGGATCGCATCTTTCCTGCTTCAAGTTCACTTCACAGATACTCAATTTATTTTAGCACAAACCTACCAGATGTCGTTTACAGTAAATTGTGTCTTTCATGTGGAGATCTAGGGCCACTGAAAGCACGTCTGTGTGTGATAACAACTCTTCTATATGCTGCCTGAATAGCTGAAGACTGTTTCAAATTTTTTAACTCATGACTTAACACTCAGTTTTTTCCTTGGTTTCCATTTGAACCTCATTTTCAAGGGGTGATCAGAAAATAGAATTCTGATCTTCTCAGTTTCCAATTAGTAAAGCCATGCTAAAAACTTTCTGATAGCCTAGATGATCACAGATTGCAGGGCGAGGTAGTTTGAAGGGGCCTCAGTGATCATTTCTACCCCAAAGACTATAAAGTACCTGTCAGTCCGGAAGACACTTATCAGACCAGTCAACACACGAGTTCTTTCTACAGCCCAAGCCTACTCTTCTCCCATTAGTTCCTTTGGCTCTGGACACAATTTATAAATTCTACATGTAGTTTGGTGACTTTATATTTTATGTTCAATGTTTTGAGGAGGAATACCAATTCTGAGAAACACAAATAATACTGTGGTTGCAAAACACCCTGATTACTGAGACATACTACATAAAGGAAATATCTAAAATCGTCTTTACTGGCAATACATACAGTATAATTAGTGTTCAGTGCATGTGATAAATAGTGCTTAACAAATTGCTCAAGCATTGTAAGTATTAGGCAAAGACCAGAGTTTTATTAAACATGAAAAATTGTATTTTTCCCAGTGGTTCTATTGCAAGATAATGAATTCTACAAGTAGCAGAAGAGATGAAAATTCAATTTTGCTTAGGACTCACAAGTGCCGTGATATATTATGCCAGTGGAGACAGAGCCTTCGTCTAGACAAAATGCAAAAATCTTGTATTCAGTAAATGTGTATAATTAAGAAAATATGAAGAGCAGCTAATCATCAGGACTGTGTGCATATCTGTATCTCCAATCTTGTTTTGTTGTTTTAAAAATCTCCAGTTGAAAGTCAAAACTCGCTTTTCTAGGTTTCAAGTTTCACCTCAGTAGTTTTCAAAAGGGTGACTGGTATACATGAAGATAAAAGGCACTTTTAATCAAGTCCAAGAATTTTCTAACTCTTCTTTAAATGTTTACTTTCTACCAAGTGACATGCCAGAGTTTAAATTTGTAAGAGCAAGTTTTATTATACAAATAACCAGACACTGTCTGGGAACAAAATTGAAGCAGCTATGATAGTTTTATTAATTTATTTGATTTACTTCTGGTTTCTCTTGCCCAATCTTATTTATGTCAAAGTAAGTTGAAGCAGAATTCATTATGCAGCAAAATGTAATTTGAACACTTTTTATTAGAACATGATGATTCAATCATTCCTCTGTAAGTTCTATCATCTCTTCTTTTGTGTAGATCAAATCACATAATATGAAATTCCAAAAGAAACAAGAATTTTGGGGAAGGGAAGAAATAATACCTCAGTAATTTCTTGAACTACAAAATCTCAGCTACACAATATGTTCTGATAACTTTGCACTTCTACGATAATATTTTCTTGAGGAAAATTGAGCTAGTGAACTTGACCTTTTTCAGCAAACTTTAATGATATTGCAATTTCTAATCATTTTGATTTAGAATTAAATGAAGCATTGCGTTTAACCCAGTCCAGTTTGGGTATTTCTGCTTTTTGTCAGTTATGTGGATTACAAAATATTCCAAATTTCTACTGGATCCTTTTCTCTTCAAATGGTAAGGTTTAGGAGATTTTGCTTTTCAGTAAATTTATGAAGTGTTAGTAAGAAAAATGAATAAGGAGATATTCTGTTCATCTGCTATTTGCTCATACCTTTATCACACTGGTCATATTGTTAGTACACAGGGAATCGTCAATTCAAAATGGACCATTTTACCAAAGTCCTTTTCTGTGCTGATAGTGTAGAAACAAGAACTATTTCCTCACAGAGACACTATGCTTGTGCCAAGAATGATAAGATTAGCCCTTAAGTGCTTTCCCAACCCTGGTGCTCCTGGGCTGTATTCTCCAAGTCACAGTTCCTGTGCACTCCCCATCACAAAGAAGACCTTCCGTCAGAAAGCACTGGAGCCAGGTGCAGGGCGGAGGGGACAGCCAGGCACTGGCAGGGAAAACTACCAGCAGGCCAAGGGCAAGTGTGCCCAGGGGCTCCCTCCTCATCTCATCTGGCTTCTGGGTCCCCAGGAAGGGGACCTGCCACTGTGGGAGGGCTCGAGTGATGATCCCCTAACTCTAGCACACATCTGAGCATCTGGGGGATTCAAATGATGCAGGTTCTGTGGTTTCACCTCTAGTCACTCAATTTCGGTCGATACTAAGTGGAAGCAGGGATTTGATTCTTAGGAAGAATCTAGTAGCTATCACTCATGTGTACACTTACTCATGCACACAGTGTAAGGACCACACAAGGAGGAACAGAGGTTCAAAAGTGTACATTTGCTTCTTTGGCCATTAGAGAGAAGCAAATCAAAACAATGTTAAGATTCCATCTTACTCTACCAAGAGTGGCTATCATCAAGTATTCATAAAAACAAATGCTGGCAAGGTTGTGGGTAAAAGAAAACATCACGAGGAAGGATAAATTTGAACTATTTGTAGGCAAATGGATGCCTGTTGAGACCATGATGCTAAATGAAAAAAGCTAGATACACGAAGTTAAATATCACATTATTTCTCTTATATAAGAAACTCAAAGTATAAATAATTTAAAAAGCAAAATAAAAGGCAAATGATATTAAATAGGGAGGTAACCCTGTGGAGATAGAAAGGTGATCTAGGGATGAAGGGAAGGAGAGGGGAAGGAGAAGTAAGGGAAGCAGGCAGCAACAGGATATGACGTGTACACGTGCCAACCCCTCATGCTGAATGTGTACATAATGTATTGTGGCCCCTTGGCCTCTTGCCTAGAATCTTCGGAGGCTCCATGTGCCATCAGACATTTCCCCAAGAAGTCCTCTACTCCACTGAGAGCTTCAAATCCCCTCAGTGACCGCTGATTTTAGGTCACTGAGGTTAGGCTGTGTTCCACTTTTCTCAAAATTATTCTAAACGGGTTTTTCCCATGTGCGAGTCAACATGGTGCTGGACAGCGCCTCCCTTCAGCAGTGACTTTCGCATTCTCACAAAACCCAAAAGCTGAACCTTCTGCTTTTTTGCACCAGCGCACCAATGCTCCCCCAGTCAGCTGTCAGTAAGTCATTCCGCCAGCCCCTTTAACTCCAACCCTGCCAATTCCAAATAAAGCCAGCGGTTTTCTTCATTCTCTTCAGAGGGTGCTTGCTTCTTTTCGGCTGTCCTCCTGTGCCCGCAGTAAAGGCCTCTTTTCTTTCCTTTCTCTGTTTTCTCACCTTTTGTCTCTTTCTCGCATCAGAGGACCAAACAATTCTGATTTCAGTCTTCACATCCTGGTTCATTTTGATTTCCTAGGATGCTCTATGTTCCTCTTGTTGCTAATTCTTCTCCAAACAAAAATCACCATGAAGTTTTAGCATAGGCCTCGGAGATAATATTCTCTCATCAGAAAACATTGGCATGCCTGAAACCCAAGTTGCAAAACCAGACAGAATTCTCAAAATGCAACTGTCTTGGGATTTAAATAGAAAGAATGGGGAAAATGGCTTAAATTTCACAGTGAACAGACATGGCAAAGGTGGTAGATGACACGTAGTTCAAACAGAAAGGTGGACGGGTGCCTGCCAGAGTCAGAGACAAGTTTACCTTACACCTAAAGCTCACTGAAGTAGAGATGTACCCTCCGTGTCACGAAAACCACAGGAAGATACCACCAAGTAGGCGATAAGATCATCTATTCATTCAGCTGCCCACCACCTATTTAATAGGCATCTGCAGTGTCCTGGACACTGCTGTAAGAGCTGAAGACGCCACAGCAGTCATTTGTGCACTGAACAATCTATGATTAGGAGCTTACAAAATTGCCAATTAGTGTTTATTTCCATCTGCGGTTTTTCAGTGTCATTCAGTGACTACTGCCACTTAATTCCCGGTAAGACGTGACTTCCTGATTACACATTCATCATCCGACAGAGACGTATGACTTCACACACTGAGTCTAATCTGGACTTTCATTCCCACCCCCTCTGCCCGCTCTGCGTTCTGCAGTTTCATTGTTAAAGGTCCCGTGGATTCTTCTTCATCAGGAATTTGTTTTATTTCATCTCATTGGGAAAATTTTCCATCCTGGCAAGTGTATCTAGATATATGCAAAAACACACACCCCCCCCAACCCTGGGGGAAGCAAAGCACTCATCTAATTCTCCATTTGGATGTATGTTGACCCTTCTTCTCTGAAGTCTCGTGCTAATTAGTCTCTCCGAGTCTCTCTACGGCTGCACCTCCAAGACCCCACAGGGCTGCCCAACCCTGCAGCTTTGTGCTGAGACACACAAGAGGCTCCAGTGGCCTTGCCAATCTGTAGTAAATGATACTTTGTGTTATTATGCGTCTCAGTGGACTTCAAACTGCAAGTGAATAATTCAGATCCCAAAACTCCTGTCTCTTCTAACTTGTCAAGACAATTGAGAGAATAAACATTGGGTCAGAAAAAGAGTTTATTCCTTTTGGCTAACCTCACTATTGTAACTCATCTGCACTTCCCAAGTCCAGGACAGACTTGTTCCGTGATGTTTCTGAAGAATGCGTGTGACTCAAGCTATCCAAAGACTAATGCACGGTATTGGTCTCAAGAGCGAAGTTGTTTGTGCATAGAGGCCTGTCACAAGGTAGGTTCTAAAAAATATTCCCCATGTCCCTGACTTTAGGAAACCCCTCGGTGCATGCAGAAGGACTGTCATTTATCAATCCCAACTTATATTTTTAAGAAGACTTCCTAAAGATCTATAAAAATGTGTCCCCTTAAAGTGTGCCAGTTTGGAAACAGGGAGCTTTCCATGGAAATAAAAAACAGAGTTACAGATGCGAACTCAAAAAACACACATGTGTCCTCTGAGATGCTTGGGCAATTGGTGTCACAGTTGGGCCCCACAGGAGAGCTGTGAGACCAATGCTGCAATTCCTCTTGCAGAATTAGAAAATTGTCAGACCATTTTGCACAAGATGGGCAGCAACATTAGGCTAGAAATATTCCTGACTTCCAGGAAGCCAGAAATAAAAACTCTCTGGCATGTTAGGGATTTGATTTGGATTCCTTGTTTTTCCTTTCTAAGGTTCAATTTTCTCATCTATAAAATAAATTAACTGTTGCACCAATTAGGATCTTTTCGAATGTGAAAATACAATCCATGGGGCCTGGCTTATACAAGGCCCTAGGTATGAGTTGTTTTAACAGTAGCAAATACAGACATTACAAAAGGGATTCATGGCCTTAAGAAACAGACTGAAAGAAATGGAATGTTTTAAATATCAAATGTTATATCTTTAAATTAGCAAATATAATAATAAATCTCCAAATCTGGAGTAATCAAGCAAAATCTAATGTTTTTCAAAAGTAATTTCAAAATATATCCAATGTCGTCTCCTAGATTGTTCCTCAAATTTACTGAGAAATTCTCCTACATTTTTATCTGTTTCTGAAGACTCCTTTGCTGTCTCTGTCTCTGTCTCTGTCTGTCTCTCTCCATTCACGTCCTCACTCTGGACGGTCACATGCTTTTAAAAGCGCAGTGAGAGAATGAGTGTGCGTATCCCTCAGACAGCCCAGTAGACAGGGCAGGACGGTTAGTGCTGGAGACGCTGAGGCGGCCTGGGCAGAAGGGGGCAGAAATGAACGTCCAGGGCCAGAACACAGGAGGGGAGGGAAGAACGACAGGGTCAGCCAAGCAGCTCCTGCATATGAATCCACGCTCTGCAACGCCAGAGGTTTGTTCAGGAGCCAGGCCCGGAGGAGCCCTGCGTCCAGAGCTGGCTGGGGGTGGGCTCCTGGCCTTGGGCACACAATTGAAGGGAGTATGAGACATCTCAGTCATGGAGATAAATAACAGCTTCATGAAATATTTTCCAAAATGCAAGTGAGTGCAAAATATCTGATTTAAAGTATCGGAATTCTGAGGAATGACAAAGACAGGCTCCAGCCCTGCATCTGTGAGACTCTTCTCGCCTTCCTTCTGGCACTGTCGATATGATGTTGTCTTTATTTAAATTGCTAATATTTTCATCATAGATTTTGCTACCACTTTTGTCTTTTTAAAATATTACATGAGCCAGGGATTTAGCTCAGTGGCATCAGCGCCTGTCTGGCAGGCATGAGGTTGTGAGTTCAATCCCCAGTATCAATCAATCAATCAATCAATCAGTAAAATATTGCATGAAATATTGTTCATTTTGAATGCTGAAATTTTTGGTACCCCTTCAAAATCTGGACTTCAAATGACATTCTCATTTTAATGCCAGTCCTACCTCAAGGGACAGGGCATGGGCTGCAAAACACACTACAGCTACTGGGGACAACTTCCAGGGAATGGTCTGAGGTGCTTTGAGGAGTCTAAACACTGAATTATATACTCAAATCTGTGCAAGAATAATTATTCATGACAAAACCAGGCAGTGAAGACCACAGATCAGACACTCTTGTCTTTATTGGTATATGTGTTTGGCTCTGAATGATCAACTACATCACAAATCGATCAACTATACCACAGATCTCATTTGCACAGTCATGTCTATACAATGAAGGGTTCCAAGTTTCACTCATTGCTCATACATATATGTGGACCAGCTCTGAATTTCTGAACATAATAAGAGAACACAAGTCACATTTTAGGCCCATTTTCTTGCATTAATTATAAGAAAGGGAAATGCGGTGATCCAGCAACGACCAGTGCCCTTTGAGATTCCACCCCAGCAGAGCTTGGCGCCTCCTCAGAGAGACCAGCACCACAGGGTGGCAGGCAGCAGAAGGCTCCTTGGCCATAGGGGAGAGGCAGCAAGACCTTACAGAGAGCATCACAGTGACACACAGATTTGGTGCCCGTGAGCAGACGGGTCTCCTTGAGGAACATGCACGCATAGCCCTGCCATCCAAAGTTGTCCCTCTCCAGCGACAGTATTTGGTCCATCTGAACTAATCCTTCAACCCAGCACTCCCTTCCCATGCACACCAAAGCTCACTACTCATGCAGAGACAAAAGGAAGCATGAAGGCTTTCAATAATAGGGATCCGCTCAAGGCGAACCAAAACCATATTAGGATGTTACCACCAAGGACAACGCTGATGTATTAAGTATTAGACCCAAATCAAGCTAAGACCCACTTCCATTAAAAATTTAGGGCATAATTTGAAGGCTCTAGCAGAGTGTGATTAGACCAAAGTGTAACTCAGAAAGACAGTATTAATATGATTCCCTTGGCTATGTGACCATTGTCTTCCTTCCCAAAGTTCAGGAGTTCAGAAATCTAAAGTTTAGCTAATCATCACTACTATCTTATTAATAGTGTAAGTGTGATCCTCTTTCAAATCCGGTATCTTTCAATGAAGATCAAGGCAGGGTTCCAGGAAACCAAACACTTCATATATATGGAGGAATTTTACCTCCATTCAAAACAAAAGCTCTTAAAGGAAAAGAGTCACCCTGAAAACACACCCTGGAACAGCCTTTCAGAGTGAAGAACAGCTGTCTGTAAGTCAGGCTTAGGAAGCAGTATGTATTCACAGTCCTCCCTGTGCACTTCGGGAAACAGCATTAACAGAATTAGGAACTAAGAAGAAATGTGATCATGCTTTCTGAATCCTAAGATAAAGAACAAGGGGCAGGGTGGAAGAACAAGGTAGGCAAAGAAACGTATATTTGTAGAAGCAAAACCATGAGAGAGAAAAATGAAGCCAGCTAGGTCATCTGTCCAGAGTGGCATTTGAATAGAAACTACGGCATGGGTGGACTGGACAGTCCCTCTGTTCTTAGGGGCAAACCGAAGGCCAACTCACTTGCAAAAGTAAGCTCTTCTGAGGGAAGCAGTCAGGGAAGGGACTTAGGGGGCATGAAAGTACAAATAGATCTGAAAGTGCATTGTTTCTGTACAAAGACAATCCAGCTGACAGCTCAGCGCAGCCACCTCTGTGTATTTTGACATACCATGAAATCTCCTTGAGAGAAGACAGTCCCAGAAGTGGAGACTAGTTATTCCGATAAAATTACATAGAGTGGAGCTTTATCATGTCTTCTCTGTATCAACCACCTTATTGGAACATTAGGAAAATGGCACTCAATCTTAAGGCCATCATTATGAGCCTGTGTTCCACTTTAATGTATCCAGAAGGTCAATGGCCTGGCTAAAGAAATGGGCTACACAAAAGCCACAGATAGCAAGAAAGTAGACATCTACTCGCATACAGCATACGTGGTGAATAATACAGCATGTGTGATGACCAATAGAGATAATACAGAGACTAGGCCTACATTACTGTTTTCTTTTTAGAGTTCTTTACTTTTGGTTCAAAAGCACACAGATGCAGTCTCTTAGAAATGACAAGAATCTGTTTGTTGTAAACTCATTTTGGAGCCTGTGAATACTATCATGAAGAATATCACACCATCATACGATTTTATACACGATGCTTTTCTAGAGCTCCAGTGTAGGGCCAAGGGCCTGAGCCTCCCAAAGAGGAAGGCTTCTCTGATGGAAAACCTAGGGATCTCTGCGCATCAACTTTGTCAAATTTGAGTGAGACTGAATGACCCAAAGGAGACCTCAGCTCATCAGAGAACCTTGTCTAGCCTAAAGATCTCCAGTGGAAGGAAAAGCATCCTTAAATATTGGAAAACATATCGAGTAACCCCAGCCTGGACCTTTAGGATGCAGCACTCTCGTCTCCCTTGAAGGAGCTCGCTAGGGAAGGTGAAGGAAATGGAAGACGTGACCACAGGCTTCGGTTAAGCAACTCGCTGCGTTTGGAATCATTCATAGCACTGACCCTGAAGCAGGCTCTCAGCCTGCCTTGTCAGAACAAGGGGGCTCTCACTCCCTGAGCCTTTCCAACCCACGGGGTGCAGGCCTCGTGAGAGCTGAGCTGAGTTTAGGATTCCTCTAGACCAGGCCTGATGTGGCCAGTCTCTCCAGCCCCTCGGCTCCATCTGAACCCTGTGCATCACGAAGAAAATACAAAATACAAAACTGGACATCATATATCTCGTGCATTTCCTGGGAACCTTTCAGCACCATCCACCAAAGGTGAACTATTACCGAGGGATAGCATGAACAAAGGACAATACTGAGAGAAACGTGAGACAACACCTAGTACAAATAAAGGCAAGGCACACACAAATGATAAAGACAGTTTTCTCTAATGTAGGAATTATAGGTAGTATTTTTTCACCCTTGATTTTTATGTCATCTAAGTCTTCCACTATAATCTATATTATTTATTCTAATTTTTAAATGTCTTATTTTAGGGCACTTAGAGGCATTTTGGGTGAACCACACTTAATTTTGTCTTATTAATAGAAATCATCAGGTCTACACTAACTGGTGACCAACTCATTATGCTTTGCCTGGCACTCTGCTGGTATTTAACCTGAACTTCTCATGCCGTGGCCAAACCCAGATGAGCAGATAGACTGAGATTTATACTGTGTTTTTCTTTCTGTACACGTGTTCTATCTTCTACTTTCCCCTTCTATGTGGGAAGCCAAACATTCACCACCAGCAGAAACACACAGCATTCCCTCAGGACAGGAAGCAGGCCCAAGCAGAGGGCCAAGCAGATCCAGCTGCTCCTTGGGCTGCTGCTTTCTTCTCAGCTCTCCACAGGCTGCTGCTGCTCCCATCTGGGGCTGAGCCAATGAATGCAGCTGCCTTTGTATTCATAGCAACCAGGTGGTGCTAGGAAGTACTTCTCTCCCTATTCTTTACGTGTATGGCACATTACAAACTCTTCTTACTGCCCTTCAGGAGAAGGAACAATGATCAAGAAAAAGAAAAACAAAGCCTACTCAACTGAAAAGAACCCCTAGAACCTCCGTGAGCATAGAAAGCAGCATGACTGCACCTCAGAAGGAGAGCTGGCATGGTGTGTAATCCTAGAAGAAGCCTGAACGTGGTGGGTTAGCCTCTTGGGATGGCAGAGCCGATAAAGATGGAGATAATGCGGACTGCACCAGGGAGAACCCTACACTTGGTTACAACGGCCTCCATGAAGGGATCCCACCAGGCCACTTCGGCTTCCTGCTGGGGAGTGCTTAATGGCTTGAAGCACCTGGGTCACGGGACCTGCTGAACAATGTAGATGGCTACTCTGCATTCATGTGTGCTGAGCTGATCCTGAAGAAGCTGAAACCCAAACGCGGGTACAGCTTGATTTGTTTTACTCATCTGGTGCACATGTTCCAATCAGGCCAAGTCTTAGGAAGTACTCAGAACAAGTGCATGCCAACCTGTCATCCTCTAGGAGGCTCCCAGTATGTCATTGATGATTGGACAAAACTGGACTGAAATGTCTGATGGGTGCAGGATCCATTAATTCCTTTTTGATTGGCCAATGGTGTAGAAGTAAACAGTCTCCAGAATATCATTATGAGTGTCTTCTCCTTTCAGTCATGATACATAGGATTAGAGCATTTTCTGCAGGAGGTATAGGAATTCTACAATAGGGTGGTATTTCTCTTTTGATAACAGCAATATGACCCAGTAGCCAAATAAATGCTCCAAACATGACTTCACTTAGTTGTGAATGTATTTGAAAACTGCTTTGATAACAAATCTTCATCTCAGTGGAGTTTATAACATGACTTACATTTTAAATGTAATTATACAGCCTGTGTACATTTCTTTTCTTGTAGGGAATGAAAGTTGCTTTTCAGAGCATTATGTGGTAACTTCTTAACGTCTCCTTTGGAGTTGAAAGGGAATAATAATATCAAATGGATGTAGCTAGCAACAGGGTCCCATGGCACTGCGAGGGAGACAGAATTATATTGGGACCTGCAAAATGCCAGTGATGTGCCATGACGGCCCCCATGGGACGAGTTGCCTACCCAGTGTGCCATAAATGAAGCAGTTTCTAAGGATCTGAAAATAACTGCATTCTCTCTGTCCTGACACTCATGCTGGCTGGAATAAACTGCGCTTATATGATTATGCAGGCCTTGGCCTTCAAAGCATACAAACAGTTCTCAAAGCAGCCAATTAAATGCTTAGAAGAAAGCATATTTTTGAAAGACAAAATTAATAGACAAAGGACAAGAGAAAGTGCTAAAGTGATTGTTTCGGACTGCTTACAAGTCCTATTCCTGATCATCAAAATGGACCTTCGCAGTGAAGTTTGATGATAACCTCAGATAACTCTCAGAGCTCTTGTTCTTTGACCTAATGAGTTCCTGGGGCCTCGGATATAATTCAGGATTTTTGTTCATGTATACTCAAAGTAACATTGCAAATATGTTCAAAAACTCTGCAGCTCTGTGAAAAATATCACCTATGTTCCCCGTCTTTGTCACTAGTACAATGGCAAAGTGGACATGGCAGTTGAGAGAACAGGATAGAATTTCTGTGTAATATTTTCAACTGCCATTCAAACACTCCCTCCCTTTATAATACCTTATTTCCCAGCTGGTCCATGTACCTGTGCTTACCTATAAGTGCCTAAGAAGCACGTAAACAGTGGAAAGACACACACACACACACACTATAATACCAAGAGAAGTATGGCACATTCTGGAAGAAATCAGTAAATACCCATTTAATTCCTAATAAAATAAAAGTGGGAAAAACATATAATTCTTTATATGCATCTGCCACAGGGAGTTACTAGCCCTGGGTAGGCAAAGAGAGCAAGTTCTACAAGGACAAATACATACAGGTACATATGTTGAGACAATTCTAGTTGAATTTAGGTCCAGGGCCTAGGATCCTAACTAATTTACAACACTGTCCCAAAAAAGACACAGTTCTAGGAACAACAATAAGCCTATGGATCTAATGTAGTCCCACCTTTCAAGAGTCAACCCAAAATTGATGATTTGGAAGTTTTGCTGGTTAACATGTTTGGTTTTGTGTTTGTTTTTCTCAGATCAGAAGGTGTGTTTCCTTTGTACCCTGTCAAAAGCTTTTCCAGCCGTCAAGGAGCCAAGTTTGCAAATCCTACTGGGAAACCAGCCCATGTTGTAAGCTGACATGGTTCTCAGACATGTCTAAGCGGACTGGCTGATTAAAGCCCAACTCCAGACTTGATGTTGCTGAGCTCATCAGCTCCAGCTTGCCATTCTGACTGGGCCAGGAGATGGCCTACGGTTAAGTGGTATAGCGCTTGGAGGGCTTAGTCACAGAGCACACTGCTGTGTCTTTGGAAGGCAACTTCTTGCTTGGCTAGGTTTTAGAAGCTAAGGAGTGACGTCAAGATGTTGTCTGGCCAGAATTTGCGGATAACCATAGAACTCTTCTCCTCCATCAGGCATGGATTGAGCCTCCTTTAGTTCCTGCAGGGACACAGGAGCCTCCAAATAGCAAATTATTATCAGGCGGTCTTGGGGGAACCTCTGGGCCCTGCAATAAAGTAGACAAACTTGCTATTGGAAAGTGCTCGGGAGCAATTCAGCCCTGTTCAGATCGCTCTAAAATCCTGCAAACCATCTCTGGACTTTAGAAATGAAAGTTAGTACACAGCTCCCAGTAGGGAGGAAGTATTTGATCCAGGGCACAGTCTCATCACCCTTCCCATAAACACTCTTAGGCATTACTTAAAGAAACCTGGTTTAGTCATTTCTATTAGTTTGTTTTTCTTTTTTTTTAAACAAAACTGTGTGAGTGTTGAGGCTGTATTACTTTAAACAAGCCACTCATGAGCATTATCTGTGAAATAAGCATTTACTTTGGTTGCACAGTATTTTAGGGTGTAAGGCGGAAGATCACAAATAGGCTGGTTTGATGCTTTGTTTTGTGTTTGTGGATCACATCTGACTCACCGTGATGTATTCTGATTTATCCTACCTAGTGTTTTAAATCTTGGGCAATTCAAATAAAATAATAAGTACCCATTCTTTTTCTGGAAAAATGGAGAGTTCGGTAATACAATGCACATGCTCCCATACTGAGTCCAGTATTCTACACCATTTGTCTGATCCAACCCGTTTTTCCTGTTGACCTGCCAGACCCCTAAGGTGAAGGGAATGTAGGACCTGTCTATAACCTCTCCTAGCTTACTGCTTAGCCTTTGCATTGGCATTATGTGATGATCTAACACTGGCCATCTCCGTGAGGTTCTCTGAAAGCAGGGAATAAAATACCATTACCATAGAATCTCTAGTCCTTAACACCGTAGAAGTATTATAGGTAATCAGCAAATATTTGGTAAATTGCAATGCACTATCTAGATTAGAATCTCACAGTTCACTGAAATGAAATGAAAGTCACTATTTTTAAGGTAGGGCTTATATTCTAAAATTAACATCTCTGTGTATCACCCAGCCTTGGGAAAGAACAGTAAACACACCAGCTTGTGACCCAAGCCTCAGATGGATCTGGAAGGATGGACATAACATATTAACCATAGGATAGCTTGCTTTAAGCCCAGGAGAAGTATTCTAAACTATCTCTTTTTTCCAGATATCATCTGCACAACTTCCTGGAAAAGTCCTTCTTTGAATGTTATTTAGAACTTAGTTTATTAAAAAAGCATTCATTGAAAATCGCCTAACTGAAAAACTGAAATTTTCATGGAACTATAGCAACAAATTCTTCTGTATGTCGGGTCTGCGCATTGTGAAATTTTTTAACTTCTGGATGACTACAGCTAGTATATCTGAAGAATGGATGTTTTAGTTAAAAACTTATTTCTGCTAAAATTGTTATCTCTGTTTAGATTCAATAATATATTACTAAAAGCCTGTCTAATAAATAGTATGCAACCAAATTTGATAGGAATGAAGTCAATGAAAAGTGCTGTGAGTCATCTTGGTTGGAAGTTTGCTAGTAATTGCTCTTTCAGTAACAGACAGCCACATCTGCCAACATCTGGCCGACATCCAAGGAGCAGTACGTGCCACACTCTGCAGGACCAACTTGACAGAGACAGTGCAGCTGTCCAGGAGCTTACACAGGCACATACGCTGGAGCACTCGTGCTTGTTACTGAGCAAAAACTGACAGATGCAGTGAGGAGAACTGAAAAAAATTATGAGGGAAATAGTGAAACTCAGGAAAGGGTGAAGGGAAGGAGAAAAGCAAATTTCTTCATTTCTATTTCCTTGAAAAAGTATTCATGGAAGATGTGTGCTATTTAAGTATTCTTAAAACTATTGAAGAACGCATCCTGCTTGGTAAATGAAAACAAATTCTCCTGGAACAAGGAATGGATGTAAATACTGACCCAGGAGAGGACTTTCTAAGAAAGAAATGGTCAGTGGAACTCTCTGGTCTGTAGTCAGCTGGAGGCCAGAAGCTGGGGGAAGGTCACAGGTTTCCACAATTCTCTTCCAGTTCCTTTTAAACTGGGGTGACACAGCATGGCTGAGGCACAAAACTAAGAGTCGCTAAAAATTACCAAAATGTTTGCAAAAGTCTCCATAAACTTGAGCTGATGGAGATGATGCCCAAAGAAGTCCTTCTAGGACTCCAGCAACAAGGCAACACTTCTGGTGCAGCCCCAGGCTCGGCAGTGTCCAGTGCGGTTTCTTCTAGGGGTTCTCACCTACTACTTTGTTTGCTGTTTTGCTTTCTTACTCATTTGTTCATTCCTCTTATTGGACATGTTGGGTTGATGGCATCTGCTGATTTTTCAGATCTATCTGTCCTCCGTTGAAAAGGAAAGCAAACTTTGTGAGGGCACGTTGATTTTAGTCAACTCAATTGCAGTACGCCCTGAGACTAAGAGAAGTACATCATAAAGCCTGCTCAGAGCTCTATTCCAATGGAGAACAGTCCAAATGATCACCAAGTTTCCCACCATGGCTTTCTGCTTCCTTCCTCCATGTTTGACCACTATACATGCAGAACACGTCAAGGACCTCTGGAGGATGCTGGCCTCGTTAAAGAACACTCATTTTAAGCAATGCCTCCATTCATCTTGTTTACACCACAACAATATTAGAATTAAAAATGCACTTGACTTCCAATAACACCACCAAGTTCAAAGATCTCGACATTCTTTACACATCTTTCTACTTATCTTGTCATATATCAAATTCAACTAAAATCTGCAGGGGCCATTTCACACATTACAAATTTGTAATACTGTTCTTTCTCACACTTAAGCTTAAATCCAACCTTAAACACACTTTGAGATAAGTGGGAAAAAATAGAGAGAAATGACAGATACTTCCTTTTATATCAACAGATCTGATACTCATTGCTGGGCCTTTGCATGACATGTGAGCTTTCAGCAGAAGATCAGTTCAACTTACAACACTTCTACCTTACTTGGAAGACAGGGCAAGGGAGTAGCATTTAAAACAGAATAAGAACATGCAAACAGACAGAAGATACACAGTGCCAGGGAAGCCCTGGAATCTGGATTACTGAGCGTCTTATCTCTCATGGCCCATGATTCACATATGAAGGGAAACCTAGAGTCCAAAGGCAAGAGACTGCTTCTCCACTGTGGTTTTAGTCTTAGCTGTCCTTAAGGACATGATGCAGATTTTATATTGAGAAATGGCTTGGAAGACAAACTAAGGACCCTGAGAAAAGCCCCACACTTGCTAATGGAGAGTAATGGGTTAATTTGGTATGGAAAAAATATGTCAGCCTATTTCGCACACACACCATCTGCTGCAAGGTCTTGCTGGTGTGGCATCATGATAAAGCCAGATGTTGGGAACCAGGACTGAACAAAGAACACAGAACTACACAAGTTGATACAATCTGTATGCAACACAACACCCTCCCCACTACCTAGACTGCATATTTTAATTGCTTTCAATAAATCAGATTTAAATTGCATCAAATGCTTTTCATCTATAACTGATGTATCTACATTCTAAAGATACTTCTGGTTTTCATCTCTTTCTCAAGATAAGCATACCTTGATTCAGACTTCATGTGGACAAATGTTTTTAGAAAATGGATCCTGAGAGGAGTCAGTGTCTCCCCAGAGCTCCCCTCCCACCAGGAGACACACCCTCGCGAATTCCGTAAATAAGCAACTAAAAGATCTCCTCATAGGCAGAAGGCAGCTGGGATCCTCAGCCATCTTGCCGCACCGACCCCGTCAGCCTGTGCAGGAGCTCAGATGAATGCGCTCACTGACACGGCTATGCAGCAGCAAAGGGGCTGACGAGTGGAAACAGCTGTACTTACATGTGTCTGGCTTGAGCTGGCTGTTGGTAATGCCAAAGTACTGAGGATTCTCAATGACAGGGATCTTGGTCATTCCAATGATGACAGCGTCTGGGCCGCCCTCTGAAGAAGACGGGGTGTTGCTCCCATTAGAGATGTGGTGCAGCGGGCTTGCAGAGTCGTCATCATTGCTGATAACAGAAGCCGGGCCTGATGTTGGGAAAATATAAATATTCTCCTGTAATTTAATGGCTTCAATTGAGCTATAATTCATGTGCATAAAATTCATAAGTTCAACTACACAATTCAGTGAGTTTTGGTGCATTTAGAATCGTGTTATCATCACTACAATCTAATTTTAGGACGTTTTCATCACTCCAATTAGCACTCATCCCCCACTCTCCCCCTACTGAGTGAAGGCATCCCTGAACTTACTCTCCAGCTCTGTGAATTGACCTGGTCTGGCATTTCATATAAATGGGATCATATCAAATATGCCCTTTAAAACTGATTTCTTTTACCTAGCATAATGTTTTTGAGGCTCCTCCATGTCGTACCATGTACTTACTCTTTATTCCAAATAATAATCCATTATATGAATATGCTACATTTTGTTTTTCCATCCATGGGAGGATATTTGGGATAGTCATACTGTTGGGCTATTAGGAATAATGGTATTGGGAACATTCACATACAAATTTTGTGAGAACGCATACTTTCATTTCTCTTGGTTGGAATTCATAGCTCTGTGTTTAACATTTTGAGGAACTACCAAATTGTTCACCAAAGAGGCTACACGATTTATATTCCCAGCAGCAGTGTATGAGGATTCTAATTTTTTCCACTTCCTTCTCCTGTCATATAGTATTCAGCTTTCCTCTGTTCTGTGAGCACCTTCAGAACACACTCACTGATACCTCCAGCATGAATTAGGATCCCTACTTTACAGGGCATTGAAAGTCACACTGGGATTGTGAAGATTTCAGTTTCCCATTTCCATCCTGGACAGGTCACTTATCTTCTTTGTACCTTTCTATGTGCTTACAATGGTGAAATATGCAAAGTGCTATCTGCTTGCTATTTTATGGGAGTGGAATGAGACTAGTAACATGAAAATTCATTATAAATTTAAACATACCCCATTCTTAAGTGTACTTTAATTGCAAGACTAGGATTACTTTGTGGGTTTTTTTTTCCAGATTTACTCTTACAAACACTGGTAGGTTGGATGGAACTGGGAGAGGGAGATTGAGGGAGGGGACAGAAAGAAAAAGAGATAAAAATTTACTTCTATTATTCAGCACTGAATTGGGAATTCTAGCCACTGCAATAAGGCAAGAAAAAAGAAAGAAACATAAAGATAAGGAAAACTAAGCCTGTCTCCATTTGTGAAAAACATGATTGATTACATAGAAAAAAATGTAGATTATAGATTATTCACAAAGAATCTACATAAAAATCAATAATACAGACAAGCAAGTTTAGCAAGGTCATGGTACAAGGTCACAAAGTCATATACAGAAATCTAGTGTTGGCCTATATACAAGCAATGAACAATTCAAAAGTAAAATTGTAAAGGCACAAGTTGCAACATCACAAAAAAGCTTAAAGTAACATGACTGTATAAATCTACCAAAATGTATTCATTATCTGTACTCTAAAAGCTATAAAAACTGATCAAAAGTAGTCAAATACAACTTAAATAAGTGGAAAGAGACCATGTATGCGAATTGGACAAATATCAAAACATTTATTCTCCCTAAACTTATCTATAGATTCATTTCAACATCTATCAAAATCTCAGCAGAATTCTTTTTTTTTTTTTTTTTTTTCAGTGAAGGGAGGCATTGAATTTACTTCTGGGCAGGCCGTGTGAATGACGAAGGAGGCCACTGTGTCTTCTTTTTAAACTATCTTAACTTTTATATATATACATATACATAAGCATATAGATGGTTTTTCTTTCAGTTTGTCACACAAGTGAAATAATACGATGCTTACACATGTGTGACTTATATATTTCACTATTAAGCATGTTCTCAAGGTGCATCCATTTAAGTATAAAAGTGTAGGGTTACTTTGGATTGTCCTACCACCATCTTCCTTCTCCTCCACATTCTGTGACTTCGTGTTCCACTTTTGTTTACAAAATACTTTTATAACAACAATGAATCAACCCCATGGCAAAGTCATGTACTTTGCCTTTATCAATGATATTATTTATAAAGTTATTACATGGATGCCTTTATATTAAAGTAATAATCACAGAGTTTTTTCATATAAAACCAAAATTTTTTCAACGACAAACCTCAGAATGTGTCTGCCTATATATGTCTAATTTACCATACATACTGTTTGTATATTTAAAATACTATATGTCCTGTCAGTATATGCAAGGTCTACTACTGTATATTGTGTCTAAACAGTTTATTTATCAACCACTAAACTCCTACTACTTACAATCAAAAATAGACCAATGGTCTATAAGTCTATGTGTAAGCTTCAAAAACAATTAAGATAACTCATGACAGATACTCCATGCATGGAAAACAGGTAACCCTGTTAGAAACACATTGACACATGTGTCTGAGAAGCAGATCACCAGCCATGACAACAGACATAAGTCAAGAGAAAGGTGGGAAATGAAAATGATAGGGAGGGAAGATAAAGAGGAGTGAAACCAAGGCCAATGGCATTCTGAAAGGAAAAATCTGAATTTCCTGTGCAAGGGAAAGTGTTTTAACCCCAACACCACCACCACATACCATCACGTACACACACAAAGCTCAGTATTTCCTCACATTCTCCGCCTTTCCCTTACACTTAAGAACTTCAGTGAAAGACATTGCATTCTAAAGACAAAGGCTGTTTTGCCAGAGCCTCTGATGCAGCTTTGAATCCCCCACCGAATACAATGATAATCCACTCTCCAACCTCCAAGATCCATTTCTCCCTCATATGGGGATTATCAAAGTTTGCAGTGATAACAATCGGACATTCCCCAGCTAGTTATGTCTTAAACAAATCTTGCAGGAGGAAGCCAACTGCTATTATAGGTACTTTTTCAAGCGTTCTCTCAATAGAATGTGCATTTCAGTTGCCTTTAATGATATACCCTGGCTTAAATCTGCAAACAAGTCCTCACACAACCATTTTCGAATCTGAAAGCAAGGCAAGCCTCACAGCCATGTTCGCCTGGAGCCTCGCTTACCCGCATTAGCAAAGAGCAGACATGTTGCCAAGAAGAGCTACAAAGGCAAGTTCTTTCTAATCTGCAGCCATCCCTGTTGTATGAGCTGCTCCCTGACAGGCTTGGATCACCCAGATTTTGGCCAGCGATGGGAAATGGAGATGCGGTTATGCTAAGGTTTCTGCATGTGACCAGTCAAGCTTCCCTGCCAGTGGTTCTCCCACTTGGTTCCCCAGCAGCGGCCCTGCGAGGTTACCAAAGCAAGCTCCACCTACGGCTTCCACAGGAGCCACAGTCAAGGCTGCACAGATTCCAGGCTCCATCTTTACCTGCAAAGATATATGTGTTGTCGCTTTCACAAAATTTCACGTGCTGTCAGAAAGCCAGAAATATTCCTTCCTGGAGCCCAGCAAGGGTTAGAAACAAGTCGACCCCATTCGCATATCACTGACTGCCCTACAGCCCTGGGCAGGCTGCAAACATTACAGCAGTGTTCAGTCATTTCCGAGGAGGTTGATACTCGCAAGACAGTCTTGAGATTCCTTCAGGAATTCAGGCTCTGAATCATTGCCAAGCACACAGAAGAGCCCTTGCTAGAGTCCAGCCAAGGAGCTCACTCTCTGCTTCGCCTTCTCCATCAAGTGATGTCCTCCCCATTCTCTCCAATTTAAACCCTGACTCTGAAGTAAAAGATTTCCAAAGGAATAGCTGTTTGGTGAGGAAGCTGGGGCCTGGTTAACCACAGAAGTGGTATAAAGTATGAAGGGCAAGTTTTCAAAAGGAAAGTGGCTGTAGATAGATCAGAGCAGCATGAACCTCAGCACATCATACTGTGAGTATTAATTTAAGTGTTGTTTCCTTCATTATTGATGTTCCAGAATCTGGAAGGTTGATCAGGCTGCAGGGGTAGCAGGAATTAAGCCCTCTCCTCCACAAACTTTTGGTATAAGGTAACGCAGACACAGCGAGGTCGGGAGACAAGAGGAGCTCTCCACAAGGAAAATGAAGGTCTATGTAACGGGGCGCAGCCTGCCCGTGCCCACCATGAGATGTGTCTGCACAGGTCCGCATGTGCACTCAAGCAGACACCACGAAGAAGGCAGACGAGAGTCAAAAGCACATTACAGTATGCACAGGAAACTCGCATGAAGACTTCAATGTGTGTCATGATATTAATATGAAGCTTTAAACTGCCGAATACACACATACCTGCTGAGTATAGATAGTTCTAATAACTGAGCTGACAAATATGAGTTATGCCAAGAAACACTTTCAACCAATTTTATTTTAATATATCTTAGGTATAAAGAGGCAATTTTTCTCTTACCAGAGCTTCTTGGTTACATAGCCTGCACATCTCTTTAGACATTTCTAAGCCTAATTTAGACTTACTTTCCAGTAAAAGAAAGGAGGAAGTTCATCTGGGAAAGAAGTTTCATTATCTCAGCACCCACCAAGACTTGAAGGGGAGGGGAGACATTATTACTCTTGAGCAGGTGTATTAACTGTGCCTTTTGTTTTCTCTGTTCTGAGGATTTGATACCGGAGACCCTGCTAACGCCGGGATTCTGGCCAGCTGCTAAAGACAGTAAATACCATGCCTGCAAGCGAGTCTCTCCATCAAGACACAGTCTGTCCCTCCAACCCCTTCGTTATCTGGTCCTCAGACTCCAGCCGCTGTGGATTTGGCCTAGGTGACCCAGGGGCGGGTACCTGGAGAGACGCTGTGCCCAGAATCTGCTGAAATGACTCCCAACGGCCAGTCCCAAGCCTGCTGACTCCGCCTTCCCCCACCTTCTCGTGGAAGGCCTGTCTGCCCTCGCTCCGCCTCCTGCCTGGCTGCAGGGCCTGTGTGTAGCCCTGTGTGGCAGGAGGTGTCTCCTTCTGGGAACTGAGCAGCAATCTGCCTTTTCACCAGGCATCACCTCCAGACCTGAGTAACAAAACCACCGCCCGGGGCTGTAGTTGGTGCATTCTGACGAATGCTTTCTGCTGTGGCCTAAAAAGGCAAAATCATAATTTTGAAGCTTTCTGGGGACAAGAACATTCTGCAGTGCAAACTAGTTTGAAAAAAGTGCAAGAGATTGCAGGATTTGCTATTAAGTGGATGGAAGAAGGCACCATGGTACAGCATTGTTGTGGGAGACTCCCTTTCCCTCCCTCCCTCTCTGACTCTGTCTCTGTCTCTCTCTCTCTGTCTCACACCAGATGCACACACACACACACACACACACACACACACACACTGCCACCACCACTACACCTTGAAAGTCCTAAAGCAGGACACCTGGAAAGCCTCCCAGGCAGGCCAGTCCCTCTGATGTCTGCAGAGCAGCGGCCATTGGCCAGGCACATCTGAAAGCTCCTATAGGGAGCGGCCAGGAGGTCTTGCTGGCTGATCTTTGCACTTCCCCTTTGCTTGGTAAGAGCTTTGATTTTGAATCCCTTGGACTGCTCAGCGTCTGGGTGACTTTTCCCCCTCCAGGTCCCATCTGGACAATCTGCTTCTGCCTGGGCTCAGCCCACTGGGCAGCATTGAGAAAGGCTGCTTCACAGAGCAAAGTTTAATGTCAGGCTCAAAAAAAGGGGAAGGAAACAAGTTTCCTTACACAAATAGGATGAACAAGTAAAGGGCAGATGGCTTTCCCTTACTTTGCAATCATACTTACAACCAACTTTTCTACCAGAAAAAATACCAACCAGCAACAGAATCTGCCCACAATGGTCAGATCCTGGAAACTCCCATGAGTGATACAAAACAGTCTGCCTTCTCCTGCCTTCTCTGCAATCTTCACTTGTTGCCTTCTCTTCACAGTAAATACTGAACGCACTGGAGGTCCGGGATCACACCTGATTTCAATCCTAATGATGAGCTCCATCACCCTCATTCACTTGGTTAGCTACAAACTCATCCTTTCAGTTGTCAGCACACCCTCTGAATGCAAGGAGCGGGACGTAATCAAGCACAAATCATAGTGCTGGACTTCAAAATCAGTTTTAAAAGAAAAATGGCCACAAATGAGCAGCTGATTCACCAATTCAGAACCCTGTTACATCTTGGCCAATGGAACAAAGTTAAGAGCCAAACTCATCTGGGCCAACAGTGCAGCCGCTGCGCACAGCTCGTGCAGCTGTAGTGCAGCCGTGGTTTCTGCCTTCAACCTGGAAAGCACACCACTGTCTGCAAGGGACACAGCTCTGCAGGTTCAAAGACACCAACTTTGAAAATGCAAAACAATTTACCGAGCTCAATTAGCAAAAGGAATACCATTTCTGGAAAAAAAAATCTAGACCTCCTTCTTCAGCAAATCCGAAACCAGGAGTACAGGAAATGGGTCAAGGACCAAGGCATATGAATGGGATCTGAGCACTTTCATCTGAATTAAACAACAGAAACTCATTACTTATCCAAAGAAGGGGTCACTACTTACCAACACCTTGTCTTGATTTTACTTTCCCAAATCCAAACAATGAGAAATCTGAAAACCACAACAAAACATAAAATAAACTTCGAAACAGAAGTATATACTAAAGGCAGTCAGCACTGTCCTTAGCCAGATAATTGAACTACCCCTCCACCCAAAATAAGAAAAATTTAAAGAAAAAATAAATAAACAAAAACACTAGGAGCCAAGACTTTCTTTCAAACACCTGGAAACTAACACTAGGAAATCTGCACAAAGACTTATTTCTCACCCTAAGAACACGGAGGGAAGCTCAAGTCAGAAAGTAGACAGCACTCTGTTTTTAAGAATGCTAAAACTCAGAGTTAAGAGCTCTGTGCTGTTTTCCTTATTTCTAATTTTCTTTCTTCCCCAGTGGAGAGTTTCTTGCCCAGTGCTGAATCATCTACTGGGAAAGGAATGAAGACTCACAGTGCTTTTGACAAAGAACTATGGTTCTGAACCAGAGCAATGTGGCGAAATAAAGGGGAAAAGCAGGTCTTTTCTGAAGCTGAGGCAGGCAGGAAAAAAAAAAAAAAAAAAAAAAAGAACAGGGAATCCCATAGGAGAGCTGACACATGGGGTGAATTCCAAAGGGGCACTCGGCAGCTTAATTCTACATGGATCCTGGCCACTGGCTTGCAGCGAATGGCGGCGGGGCAGCAGCCCCAGGCCTCTTGTAACACAAGGCTCTACTAGGCGCAGATGAGAAAGAGCCCCAGGTTTGAATATAGACCCTGGGAAATGTCTGTTTGGGCCCAGCTGTTCCCTTGTAGGTAATTTCCATTGGTTTCAAAGTGAATTCTGCACAGTAGGCAAATCGCTGGATATGAGACAGATGAAGAGAATGGAACCCGAATAAGTCACTGTGCTCCTCTTCAGTCACCTCGGTTCTGCAGTGATTTTTACAGACAGTAAAGATAAGAAGCTAGACAGAAAGAGACGGATTTAAGATAAACCGTGCATTTAAAAACGCCTGTGTACTCAAAGATGTCTTATAAAGTTGCTATAAAGATTATTTCACATTTTTTCCAAGTGTAACCATAAGGTTTGCTTCCTCATATCCTACAGCTTCAGGCTTCCAACCTCAAAGCCAATTTCTTCTCCCGATGGATGTCCCTCTGAACGCTTCCTCCCAGGTTTTAGGAAGACAAGATGAAAGCCTGACCTCACCCAAAGCCAAATAAAGATTCCTTTGCAGAGAAGACGGTGAGCTTTGCAGCTTTGAATCAAGCAAGGCAGAGCTGTAGTTATGGATTTGATGGTCACAACCAACCCCATTCAAAATGGAGTGCATTTCTTACTGGTGACATCTTGGTCTTCTCTGTTTGGTTTATCTTTCCCAAAATTAAGTGAGAGTGCCCTCACACGACACACATGGCGAGTGTGCCAGGGGCCGATGTAGATTCAACATGAAAAACTGAGAAACAAAGAAAGGCTGAGTCAATCATCTGGATTTTTTAGTAAAAACTGTGATGAGACTAAAAAAAAAAAGCAAGAAAAATCAGTCTTAGGAATTAAGATGATGAAGATTAAATTTAGAAAAAATCGCTTTGGCTTCAGAGTAGAGTTTGGGTTATGAGACAGAAAAAGTACCTAATGTTTGTGAGGTTTTACGGGAAATCAAACATGAGACCACTGTGACCTGAGCTAGGTGATAGGAGCTGGACCGGTGCACAGCGGGGTTGACAGATTTCCAGGTGAGGAGAGTCGGGAAGGGCTGTGAAGAGTCCGGGTTAAGATGTGGTTGTGCTGCTCATAGAGTCTCCCAGGAACTTAGGAAGGAAACGGACTTAGGAGTCAACATGAGAACAACAGCTTAGTGCATGAATACCTGACAGGGTGTAAACAGGGGCAAAATGAGGGGGCTATGATAATTTGGAGGTCGAATGCCCTCGAGAGGCCTGTGTTGAATTCTTGGTCCCTGGAGTGGTACTGCAGGGAGAGAGTAGAGTCTTTCAGGCATTGGAGGTGAGCCCTTGAGGTGTTGCTCCTAGCACTCGCTCTGCTCCCTGGCCATCAGATGAGCAGTCTTACTCCCCCACATTCCCCACACGCTCATGCCATGATGTGCTAGTCCACCGCACGCCAGGAGCAATGGGCCAGCCGGGGGTGGCCTGCAATCCCCTAAACTGTTAGCCAGAAATAAAGCTTTTCTTTCTATACATTGATTTTTTTTTCAGTTATTTCTGCTAGAGTGACAAAAATCAAGCTAACATAGGCAAACATCAGACGACAAAAAGGTCTAGAGTTTAAGACATGGCTTTAAGAGCCAAAATGGAGTCACCCAAGTTCCAGAATCCCAGTGATGTCCTGGAGCACCAAAGGTGGCCCCTTGTTATGGCTGATACACTGTGTCAACTTGAGCAGTTTGGAAGTTTAAACGGGATACTCCCCAGGGAGCCAGGATCCTTGTTTTGTAAATATCCTCATCCTGTGCAAGAGGAAGGCACAGAGATTTTGTGAGTGCTACACCTGCCCTAGAGCAGGGGTGGGGTTGGGGTAGTTGTGCAAAATATAAAGGAGGAGGAGAGGCTTGCTCTGCCCGCTTTTTGCTCTGGCTGCTGCCTGGAAGTGCTGGCCCTGTGCCACGCCACCCCGCCTTGGAACCATCTGATTATGGACTGAAACCTCCACAAACAGTGAGCTAAACAAACCTTTCCTTTCTTCATTTTGGATATCGGGTGTTTTGTCCTAGCAAGGTGAGAAAAGTAACCAAGACACCCCTGTACCTAGGGTTAATTTCCTATTTAGGTAGGAAGAACCCTGGTAGAAAGAACCCTGTCCTGTTTTTCATTTTTTTTGTTATTTTTTTTTTCTAAACAGGCATCCAATTGAGTCCAGCTTTTTTTGTCAGAATTACTTCTAAATCGCTGAAGCATTTCTAAGTTCTCCTTAAAAGAAGTTCAAGCATTACACAGAAGAGAACATTATTTTCTGAACCATACTTCAGAATACTTGAAGATTCAACAGGCCAGATGCAGGAAGGCCAAACGTGTGCCTCTTCCTAACAGCCCTTTCAGGATTGAAGCAGTAGTTTTAAGACATTAATACTAAATTTCATTGGCAAAGTTTTCCCACCAGACCAAAAAGAAACAATTTCTCAATTCCCTGTGATGTTTCCACCCACTGGGAGTAGAGTCCTGCCAAACTTTCTTTTATTTTCTGTTTATAAGAGAAATGTTATTCACAGCAAAATAAAGGGCTCTTTCAAAAGCCAACAGTTGCGGTGAGCTCAAAGAATCCTCTCTGTTTGGAAATCTAGACCGAAAAAGATTCTAAATTATGAAATTAACCAATTAAATTTGTCTCATTTAAAGAGAAAAAAGCTCAATCTTTTCCATGACCACAGGGGAGAAACTTAGTGAAAAAAAAATAGCGCATTAACAGCTCTAACATGGAACTTAAACCAAATAAAATAAATAGCAAAACAGATTACTTTTCTAATGTCTCTCAGAGGAAACAGCTACAATTTAGGGAGATGGGAAGGAGTAT
This sequence comes from Dasyprocta punctata, assembly GCA_004363535.1. Taxonomy (NCBI): domain Eukaryota; kingdom Metazoa; phylum Chordata; class Mammalia; order Rodentia; family Dasyproctidae; genus Dasyprocta; species Dasyprocta punctata. Next base: position 14,483 of record RJWM01005198.1, on the reverse strand, counting down.
TTATGTAGGCGCTGAAGAAGGGGTAGGAGCAAGGAGCCAGGAACTGAGGAAATGGGAGAAACCTGACCTTCCCTTAGGTGCAGAACTGCACAAGCACTAAATGTGACATTTCGAAAAGTTTTGATCTCAGGAGAATTCGGTTTTCAGATTTTTTTTCAAGTTTCAGAAAAATTACTGCATGAGGAGAAAAAAATAAATAAAACCTTGGTGCTCGTCCTTTTAACTCTGAGGGAGTTAAACTTGTGTTCTCAAGTGAAATTTCTTCACAGGTTAACGTAAAACTCAGCAGCTCTTCCCATGGGAAAGGTGTCCTCACATTGTGATGGAAGCAGGGGGGAAACGTGGATCTCTGCAGAAACCCGCTCCCCTCCTCGCCCCTTCTCCTGCCCCTCCCCCCCGCCCCTCCTCTCCCCTGCCCCTCCCTTCCCCCAGGGCACCCTGGAGAGTGGAGACTCCAGCTGCTGGGCAGCAAGGAGCTCAGAAAGTGACCAGAGAAACTACACCCAGCGCCTGAGCTCCTGTCACTTCAAAGAGCTGCAGCGACTCCCCGGAGTGGAGGGAAGGCAAGCGCAGGGTGACCTCTCGGACAGGGGATCAGCTCCCTGCCCTCTCCACATCTAATCCGGGTGAGAACAGTTGGCTTCAAATTAATTCCAGTTCCTCAGGGCACAGAACAGTGTCGTTTGGGGCCAACTTTCCACTTCATCTTTTAGTTAAGGATGTAACCTTTCTAGAAGAACTTTCCATCTCTCCAGTCTGGGAAAAGCACTTGGTTTGAGTTAGACTGGTTCCAGAAACCATAAAGCGAAAAACTCTTCCCCCACCTGACCTTCACTTGACTTTATGCTTTCACTTCCCTCACACTCTTCATGTGATTTATTTCCACTGTTCTTCAAGAAGAGTAGCTAGGCATGGTGGCGCACCCCTGCAATCCCAGCAATCCTGAGGCTGAGGCAGGAGGGTCGGTGGGAGTTTGAGGCCAGCCTGAGCTACATAGTGAGCTCAAGGACAACCTGAACTGCACGAGGAGACCCTGTCTCAGGCAAAGAACAAAAACAAAACCCAGGAGCATTAAACAGCTCCAGCTCCTGTGTAACAAAGAAATTTGCATTCTGGCTGAAATCTGTATTTTCCTTTTGTTCCTGATTCATAGCTAGATTACAGTTCCCAGAATTCTCTGCAGGCAGTGGCGTCCACACAAGCTAAACTCCAGCCAGTGCAGGGTAAGCAGAGCAAGGAGGGGCCACCTCCAGTCTCTGTCCCTGGGACTGCCCGTGAGTGCCGGCCACGCCCCACCCCCCTTCAGCCGGGTCAGAATGAAGGCCGCGTGCAGGGCCAGCTCCGCGGTGCTGACTGACAGCAGAGGGAACGCATCTCAAGGCCGTTTCCGCCAGAGGGTCCGTGATGCTCAGCTATTTACTCTCCAACTGCCGCTGACATGCAAGAAAAACCATGGTGCTTGAACTGTTATCCACTCTGGGATTTCCTTACCTACCCACCATAGCAGGTAGCTTTCCCTCACTAATACAGTACACGGAGATAAAGAAATGTATGTGTCTTTCGGGTTTCATTAGTTGACTGCATGACTACTTCACACTCCCCCCCCCACTGAATTCAAATTACATATATGTGCATTTTTCTGGAGATGAGATACACACACTTCACCAGGGTTTTTCAAAAGGCTCTTTACCCCAAAATGCTAAGGACCACTGAAACACATAAAAAGAGTTACAGAGACAAAGGTCTAAGTGCATGTGCATTTCATGTTTATATTTTATTTAATTCTGTTTTCTGTCAACACCTGAAGTTGGGTGCTGAAAGCTATCCATGTCTCTCACCTAGGTTTCGTGGTACCCTCCTGACTCATCCTCCCCACATCATTCCCGCCTCCTCCAGTCTCCTTCCCACCTGCCAGAGAAATCATTTACAAGTGTAAATCAGATTACTGCACTGCACTGCCCTGCTTAAGGCCCTTTAAACATTTCTCCTTGCAGCTCGTATCAATGTCGGACACTAGAGTCTCACAGGAAGGGCTGGACAGAACTGAGCCCTGCCCCCACGGGTTCCCTGTGACACTCCCATAGCTGTCCCTTTCCTATTCCTGCTCATGCTGCAGTTTTCTTCCTCAGGATCTTCTGTTCGGACTCTTATGACTGCTTCCTCTGTTTTTGTTTTAGGTCACACATCACACCCAACCCAACACTTTGCAATCCGTCTTCTCTGAGCCCCTGTCCGCTCCTGCTGTCTTCTCACCCTCAGAGCCCACAGCAGACCAGTTCGCATTGCTCAGGGACTTCTTGTTCATGGACTCTATCCTTGCTAGAAGTCACTGACTGGTCTCCAACTGGCTCCCCAGACACAGACCCTCACAGGAGTGTAGGGGTGAAGGTGGCGCCCTTGGAACGGATCCCAGGAAGCACTGGAGATGCATAGAAAGAGTGAGACGGGACAGGAAGGAAGCCCGCATGGGTGCAGAGCCAGCGAGTGACACTCGGGTCTTGGAATGAGGGTGCAGAATGCATCCCAGGTTATCCCATCCACCAGGTGCAGTTGGATCATTTACTCTCCACCCGTCGATTTTCACAAGCGAGGGGCTCTGGCTGAGGGAAAGTCCTGACGCAGTCCTGGGTCTTTGCAGCAGCCACCATGGGCACACATAAGCTGACCACCCCTAATCTAAAATCTAAAATTCGAAGTGCTTCAAAGTCTGAAACATTTGCACACTGGCATGACATGGGGGGAAACTGCGTTCATAAAGTCATGAGAAGGGTCGCAATCAAAATGCAGAACTGTTAAAACACTGAATAAAATTACTTCAGGCTATATGCATAAAGTACATATTAAACATAAATAAACATTGTGTTCGGACTTGGGTCTCTTTTTGAAGATATCTCATGTATACACAAGCATCCCAAAATGTAAAGGAGAGCTTAAATCCCGTAACACTTCCTTTGGTCCTGAGCTCCTCAGGGGCAGCACAGACACCTGCGCTGGAGAGAGCTCAGGGCACAGCCCGGACTCCAGCGCATCAGCAGCCTTTACTGCAGGGTCCGGTCTGGACTTGCCCGTCTCAGTGCTACAGCCACGGATCTTCTATAATACTTTGCGAATGAATGACAGCAAAAGTTTTAAAATCAACATGAGGTTATGAAGTGTAATGAGAATGCCAATATGCAAATCCCACACTCAACATAAACTCTTATGTTTTGTGAATACAGTTGCTGCCCTCTTGGTTCCCTGTGTCCCTCCAATGGAGCCACGTGAAAGACAGGGCAATCTGCCCTCTCTATCTTTGACCCAAGATCAAAATTACTTCTTAAAAGAACTGTGTCTATGCTGGACATGGACAGACTTTTTGTGTCATTCTTCCTAAGTAATATGACAGCTATTACATAGCACTTAGCACTGATTATATCAGATAGTATTTGTAATCTGGACATGATTTAAAGCACACAGGAGGATGTGTGTAAATTATACGCAAATGCTATGCCATTTTATACAAGAAACTTGAATATCTAAGAATTTTGGTGTCTGCAGGGGACCCAGAGCCAACGCCCTATGGATGCCAAGGAATGACAGTATTTAATAGTGAACAGGACTGAGAATCTACATTATGGGTAGTTGCATGGAACCAAGGTGCTGTGAGATGTCAGAAGATGTGGAGGACTCCCTAGCCATGGCAACAAATAAACAGCATGACCTTGAGTGAATCATCTCCCCCTCACAGACTGCTTCTTCCTGCATGAGGACAGAGGTGGAGAAATGTCACTGAAGGACCACTCAAAGTGACCAAGAATGGACTCACACATGTCCTTACATAGTTTTTCCAAGCCTTATATTTTGGGAATGTGAGATCACAGACAATTTAAGGAAAAGCACTCAGTCAATTGGCCTAGATTTTCTCCTGCTAAATATTTCACAGTTGTTTTCAGATCACTACTTCCTCATCTGAAGAGAACAGACCTGTGCACTGAAAAAGCAGTTCTAAAAAATGAGACCCACTGAATGCTTGATAAATGTTAAGAAACTTGCTAGAGCTTAGGTGCTACGCTAACTGGAGAAATCGATTGGTTTCTATTACAATAATTTAGAAATCTGAATAAAAATCTAAAATCCCATAAATTTAAAACTCAGAAGTCTCAAGAGAGAGCACATAAAACTAGACTTCATTGGAACAGCAAGATGTCCTGCACAGTGGCATTTAATTTTGAGATAAAAAAAAAGTGAGCTATTTCTCTTTTTCATTTTTGAATATGTAAACTATTTCAAAGAAAATTCCCCAGGTTGGCCTCATTGACCTTCGCAATTCAGCTATACAAAGTGTGGGGGTTTAGAGTCTATTCTGAATTCCAGAAGGTTTTTTCTCTAACAAAAGCTGACACAGTCTTCCCTGGGTAGGTGAAAAACAGAATCTGGAGCTCCTAATGCCGCTTTCTAAGCTTGGCACATACAGCAAGGCAGGGCCAACCTTCGCTTAATAATAAAGAGTTGACAGACACGAGGCAGTCATAGCAAAACTTCGCCTTGCTACTGCACCAGCCCTGTGAGAGCTCAGAATACTCTGTAAACATTTTCTCAGCTGCCTCAAGCTTCCGGAGGGAAGGTAGGCGGTGTCTGGCTGCACACACAACCCTCCCTGTTAACCACCTCAGCGGCAGATGGGAGGCAAAGTCGGCCGGATCCCGGCCTGCCTCTCTCTGGAATGCAGTGCTGGCTGGTGCTCTGGGAAGGCCTTTGGGAAGGAAATAGTCAGATTCCCACAGAATCACCTTGGAAGAGATGTTAGTGGCCCTGTAAGAGAACCATGAGCCTACGGTGTCTGGCAAACACTTTATATCAAATTCCCTTGAGCTTTGGTTTCCATGGAGGACCTAAACAGTGACTCAGAGCTGGCCAGCTTGCTCAGACCTGTCCACCGTGCCAGCCACCAAGTGACTCCAAATTGCAGGAAAGTTGCGTTCTGCTGTTTCTTGCGTTAGCTGGTTCCCACACCGAACATGTCCAGATGCCTTTGCAATACTTGTTTTACATTTATGATTAAATTCATGTTTCTGTTCACATTACGTATATAACATGGAATTACACATTACTTGTATACTTATATATAACATGGAATATTTTTGTCCCCTGGCCTAAACCAGTACTTGGTACAGCACATGCAAAACATCATGCAGAAAATTTTTTCACACTAGAGTTACAGATCGTGGGAGAAGGGTGTGGAAAAGGGCATGAATGGTAAGTCTTCCAGCCCTGGTGAAGTTTCTCGCTACAAAAGAGTTGCAGTTCAACCGTATTTGAATAGCTTCCCCCATTCCGGGAGCGTGAGGGCCTGCTGCATGCCCCCTCCATCGCCTTCCTCTCTCTTTTCAGTGATTCGCTTTCTCTTTCCCATCCGGCTGCCCACCCTACCCAGTCTTGAATCCAGCCAAGGTCAGGAAATGTGTGGCTGACACAATAGCCAAGATGTTTATTTAATGTTATTACTGTGTGCTCTTCTATTTGGAAGCTCCCGTAATGGAATAGAACATAATAGGATTATACACACTTATAAAGCTGGGTGCTGAATAAAAATAATTGAATAAAATAACCATAAATAGAATGAAATGAAAACCCATTGTTTAAAGATCCAGTGCTGGTCACACAAATTCACTGCAGGCTTCCTGCTCAGCATCACTCGAGGTGGCCACACACGCCAGTGGAAGAAACCCAAGCCCATCCGGCGGACCTGCGTTTCTTGTCTTAGCATTTCCCTGCTCACCGCCCAGTGCATTCTGTTATGTCTACTGCTTTTCTGGAAACTAATCAAAATTGACTATCTAGGTCAGGGGTTCTCAAACGGGGGCGATCCTGCCCCCTGGGGGAAACTGGCAGTGTCTGGAGACATTCTGGCTACCACCATGGTGGGGCAGAATGGAGAGTGTCTGATAGGAGACACCAGACCACCAGGGGCACCCGGGAAGCCCTGCTAAAGAACTCAGCCCTCCCCTAGGTCAGTAGCCGAGAAATCCCAGCCCAGGGTAGAGAGAAAATCTTTTATTCTTGCTAAACACAAAGCCTAGGCTGCCTGTGTGAAGGGCTGCCAGTCCCTTCCTCTTTCAGTTTATCGCACAGTTCTGAAGAAATGAATTTCATCCGATGTTATCATTTCTGCTGCTCCCAAACACCAAACAATAATTTACTATTCCCAAAACAGAAACACAAGGCAGTATAGAAAAATGGGAAGCCTGTGGTGGATTTGTTTGACCAGCACTGGATCTTTAAACAATGGGTTTTCATCTCATTCTATTTATGGTTATTTTATTCAATTATTTTTATTCAGCACCCAGCATCATTATCCAGCACCCCTTGGGTCTAAGTCTTCCATTAGCTGTTTCCTGACAGACACGTAGCAATTGCTCGGCCTGTCACTGGGTCCCCCTTCCGGGTCCATCCGCAGCAGCGCCAGAGCTGTAATGACTGCCCCGCACCATCCGGAGTCTTTCAGGTACTGTGAGCTGATGACGTCTCTAGGAGACTTTTCCAAACATTGCAGTGAACATGAATGAAGTCTGATTCTCCACGACGTCAAAAGTATAACCCGAGCACGTGACCTGACCCCAGATTCCTTACCCACGGCTCTGTTTAAAACACCTGAGACTCTTACTTGTATTCCTTAAATAAACAAGTCTTGGTGTTTTCTATTTATTCATTAATTCATTTAAAAGTATTCCCTGACCACCTGATGGATGCCAGACAGCACAGATAAGTGCTGGGGATGCAGTGATGAAAGTAAGGTTAAAATAATCCCATTCCGTGCCTGTCCAGGCTTTAAACACGGCACCTTCACCCTGGCTGTTTCTTCCTGCCTGAAATGCAGCCCCCAAGCTCCATCCGTGAACATTAAACCCCATGTATTCAACTAAACTCATCTTAAAATCACTCCGTATTTCTTCATTCTCCTAATCAGAAATACTTCCACTGATATTTAAGCTGCTTATCTTTTAGGATAAACACCACATTGTCCACGGTATGTACTGTTTATATAGTCTTATTTCTCCTATTAAAGACTCCAGTTTGAAAAACCTCTGCCTTATTCATCTATCTGTTCTCTCTTACAGGCTGCATAACAGTTACCATAGTACCAAGCAGGGTACTTTCCACATGCAAGCTCCTCAATAATTGTCTGTGTCCAACTGAATGATTTTAAAAGTAGGGTGCCAGGTGCCCACAAAATAGTAGCGGCTGAGTTGTAAAGTAGACAATACGAACATTCATCACTCTTGTCTATGGCTCGGTATTTCTAAGATACCTTATTCTCTCTCTGTGGGCCTCACTCCAAATCTTAATTCTTTATTTATTTGTTGTAATTATCCCTCCCTCACCAACTCTAAGTTCCACATGAGCGACAAATATTCCTGTCTTGTCTTCTCATTATACTTCTATCAGATGGAGCAGTGTGTGGTTAATATTAGGTGTTCCAGAAAGAGCTGATTTGATAAATAAATGAATGCTGAGTAAATAAAAAATAAATTCCAACTTTGCATTCTTCAATTAAGAGCCAAATTTGGTCCGATGTTGGTCCAGCAGAGACCAGGACTCCCCCACCCAGCAATCCACATCGCTGGCTCTTGTTTATGCAAAGTGAGCGGAAATGAGATGTGTCACTTCTGAGCAGAAGGGTGAGCAGTCAGCAGCGGGCTTTGCGCTTGCTCTTCGCCCTGACTCTGGACGTGGAGTTTCATGCTCAGGCAGCGGCATCGTGAAGTTCCTGCTTTCTGAGAGACTGAAATGAACAGAGCCCTTCTGCCAGGCTGCACTGTGCTTCAGGAGAAGAAAACAACTATTTGATTTCACAATGCCCAAGTTCCAAATAAATATTCTTAAAGGACATTTCTAGCGACAGAAACGAAAGGGTTTTCTCTTCTTAAAAAACTTCAGGATGGATGTGTAAGAAAGTACAAGTTCATGTACACACTCTCTAGCATATACATATATAACACGCAGTATAGAAATGTCTACAGCAAAGCGATGCACGCAATTTATGAGACTCATTGGAACTCGTATTAAAATCAAGTGTCATGGACCTTCCATGCCATCCTGTGAGCCAGCCATGCCTTCTTCCAGAGATAATGCCCCTGTTGGCCACATTTCCAGAGCTCCTTTTTAAGAACAACCTTCAGAGTGATAGAACAGAAGCTATCCACTATGCAGATCTTTATCACTCGAGAGACATTTTGACCCTTTCAGCAGTCAAAGAGCACTTGAAGCCAAGTCTGGTGGAATATGGGTAATGAAACAGCACTGCATCTCTATTATTCAAAATGCCAGGCCATCTGAGCCCACACCCAGTATCTCTGGTTTTCTTGCAGGGCCAAGAAGTTTTCATTAAAGGCACTACCAAAAGACAAACTCCTGGCCATGGGTGGGGCTCGGTGACACAGCAATTGCCTAGCGTGTGTGAGGTCCTGGGTTCCATCCTCTGTAACATACACACGAAAGAAAAGATAAAGTCCAAGAAAGTTCTTGTATTGTCAAATATTTTCATAGTTCTAGAGTCAGGACTAACTGCTAATTCCAGAAAACTTCTCAGCACCTAAACTCATGGTCGTTAGGGAGATGCAACATAATTGGATGCAAGATTGAAAGCATTAGGGATTCTCCGGAGAGCACATTGGGAGCAACCTAAAGAAAGCACAGGCTGCGATTTTTTAATAACAGGGAGAATTCCAGGCTTCATTCTTCTGGTTCGCTAGAGTGTTTAGGAAAGTCTCATAAAACACAAGCCGGCACACTTATTCCCAAACACCGAAAGAACAACTTGACTCCCGGTGGATAAAATCTCACCCTGACCAACGTTAATTAGTGATGCACAGCTGGGGATTGCCACTTCGGTTTGTATTATTGGCTGGATTACATACACACACAATTCCTGCATGAAACCCTAATCCCAACCATGACTATACAGTATTTGGAGATAGGGCATTTAAAGAAGTAATCATAGTAAAGGAGGTCAGAAGTATGGAGCCCAAATTCAAGAGCACTGATGTCTTTATGAGAAGAAACACCCAAGCCCAGAGCGCCTCCTCGCCTTTCTCTGCTTCGCTTCTACCTTGCCAACAGACACAGAGGAAAGTTGGTCGAAGATACAACAAACCAGGAGGAGGACCTGCGCCAGGAGTCAGGCTGGCTAACACCTTGATCGTAGACTGGGCATCTCCAGAACGAGAGGAAATGAATGTCTGTGTAAGCCAACCTGCCTATGGGACCACGTTACTGCAGCCGAAGCAGACTGCTGGGTTTTGGGGTTTTGTGTGTGTGTGTGTGTGTGTGTGTGTGTGTGTGTATTTTTGCTTTTTAATTTCATCGTTGTTGTTGTTTTGATTGCTACCCTGTGCCTACTTCCTCCTTCTCCCCAACTGGTAAGGACTTTAATTTGTTTATCCATCCAACTCTCAGCAGCCAGCGTGATTCAAGGTGAAAGCAATGGCTCAGACATAAATAATAAATCAGCCCAATTCCATTCCCTGCCCACAGTAGTTCAGGACTGGGCCTGAGACTAAAGTTGGCCTGATCAAAACAAAGGCCAGGATGTGTGTGCAAACGTTATGTAAGTGATATTCCCTCTTCTGCCGGATGGGCGTCTGGAAGATGCAGCAGCAGGAATGTGTGGAAATCATCTTTCCTACAGCCATTAGAGAAAAGTTGGTCTTCAACTTGAGCCAACCCAATGGAAGAGAGCCAAGAGACACAGCCTTGTGTGTCCAAGTCACATCTGAAGCTTGGTATTTACTACTTGATGATATATTTATGTGAAACAATAAATCCTCATTATTGTCCAAACCATTTGCAACTGTAAGATGCCAAGTGAATAGAGAGTTGGGGCAATAGTACTCTTGTTTTCAGAGAATTACAGTACTCCTGCATCCCCAGAGGCCAGCGTGAATGGGAACCGTATTCTGGAGCCCTTTCATGCACCCAAGTTTATTACCACTAACGTTGAATCGGCCTGTTATGGAGATGTAAATGTTCTGCTCTTCAAAGGCATGTTGGAGCAGATGAAAGGTACTGGGATTTCAATGACTTTGACTCCTCTGGAGATGGAAGGACAGCCTATTTTAGCAATTTCCATGGAAATGAATAGACATATACTTCAGCTATTCAAATATTTAACTAGCTCTTTTGTTGTGGTTTTGAATCCCAAGGAGCTGCAGCTGCCTGTCTGTGTGTTTGTGCCTCGGAGGGGCTTGCTGATTCAGTAGGATCCCATGAATGCATTAATTACCCTTCTCTCGCTTTCGCAGTCCATGCCTCGGAAGAAATGAGCATTCGCAGCTCCAGTTGTGAGAAGGATGGAAGTCTCGAGGGTGCAAAATAAACCAAGGCTCAGAAGTGCCTGCTTTTTGATGGGCAGTTTTGTTTTGGCAGCAGCCTACAAGCATACAAGCCTGGGCTTGTGTGGCTGCATGATTAATTTATTGGCTATCACTATTGGCAGGCAAATGAAACACAGGCGAGGGATTACAGTGTAATGGGAGACTGGACATTAATCAGCTCAGGTACATGAGTCAGAAGGAGGTAAGGATCCAGCGAAAATAAAATGTTATGGAAGGCTGGGAAATGATTTATCATTTTTAATATATATCATCGAAACTGATCTTTATAACTGGTTGTAGGCCTCCGTGTTGTGAGGACTTTGGCAATAAAATGCTCCTTCTTTAAAACTCTAAAGTGAAGGATGCTGGTGGGAAAAATAAAGAATGAACCGATTGCAAAAGAAAAAGAAGTATTTGGCTCAAAATTAAATTTCTCCTTTTTTTTTTTTAATAATTTAGGAACAGTTTTTTCTGGGAAAAAAACTGAATTCTATCAATCAGATGGTCAGATGGAGAGGCCAAGTTTTCAGATCATTTTTAAAATGATAATAAAACAAAAAATGCCCTTTACTTAGAGAAGAAAGTGTTCATGTCAGACTGAACTGTTAACCCAATCAATTAAACTGCTGTTCACCAAGAATCCTCCCTGAACTTGGAAACTTGGATCTAAGCAATTAAGCAACCTCACATTTGGAAACTAGTGAGAATCAACCCAGTCATGAAGCTGGGAATTGTTTGACATGAAACAACCCTCCCTTTACCGTTCTTTTTTGGGTTTCTTTAACCCAATACAGTATGAAGAACCATTTCTGAGGTTTCCCTTTCCGCAGCTGGCAGGGACAAATAAGGGCACATTCCTTTGCTTCTTACAGTACCTGATAGCATCTGTCACTGTGTTGAGAAGTGTCAGGTGTTTATAGCAAATGGGGAAGAAAAGGCCACGGGTCTAAATGACCCACCCCAAACTACCAGAAAACATAAAAGAGAGAGGGGAAAAAGAAAGAAAATAAAATATAAGAGAGGAACCAGGGGTTCATTTGTTTCCTCCCTCATTTCATTTTCTTTTACAAAAATTCTCTAACCTATGCTGTGTGAGGAAGAAATCTGTAATACGTCTACAGACATTAAAGCCCACTTTGCTCCAGAGAGGGAACGGTTCACGGCTACACCCGCACTGGCTGAGAAGAAAGGGGCCCAGCCCGGCCCGCCTCGGGTCTCCCCCAGCTGCGGCCCGCTCCTTCCGCCCTCCGCCGCCCCCGCTCCCCGGCTTGTCCTCTGCGCTGCAGCTCAGAAAACCTTTCTCTTTTCTTTCTTTTTTTAAATTTCACTAAGTTTTAGTAATTGTATTATTTTTATTATTTTATATATGTATGTGTGTACGTACGTACGTATTTATGTATTTTGGTATCAGACATTGAACTCACAACCTCGTGCCTACCAGGCAGGCGCTTAGGCCACTGAACTAAATCTCCGGCCCTATTTTAGTTTTATTTTTAAACAAAAAAAGAATAAAAACGATGATACAGAATTTCAAAACAAAACAATAGGAGATTAACAATGGTTAATACATTGCGTACTGTGATCTTCAAATAGTTGCTCAGATTACAAGATACAGGCCTGCGAATGTTTTTGAAATGCCCCTGGGACCCCCTCTTTCCCGTCTGCACTTGCAGTGGGTAACTGGCTACGCCTCACAACCTTGCAGCCCAAGTGCTAGCGCAGGTCTCGGCCTCCGCTCCTCTTCCGGTCTCCATCCGCCCCGCACCTGCCGTCGTGGTTGGCAGCTCCCTGTCCCTGTCACGCCGTGTCCTGCCTCTGTCTCTAGCTGCTATAAATTCTTTCTCAGGTTCTTCCTATTCATCTTTTTGTTCCTGCCGGGCAGTGATGGCGAACCTTTCAGAACTTTCAGTGATGCAGGCAGCCCTCAGTGGCACACGTGCCATGGGTTTGGCACCACTGCTGCTGTCACCTCCCTGACAGATGAGCAGCTCAGCCTGGGCTAAGTGTCTCTTCTCTCCTCCTAGATGAAACTTTGCAGATTATTATTTCAGCCATACATTGCAATGGTCTGTTCACCTCCTCCTGTCTGCAATTAGACTATAAACTTCCTAAGATGAAGCCTCTAGTCGTTCAAATATTTATCCCTAACTCTGCACCAGTGCCATCCAGGGCTGAGACACTGCACCGCATTCTGGCTGGAGCCACTGGGCTCACCACATTCAGGACAGGACAGTGCACACGTGGCTGCCCTGGAGAGCCACATCTTTGAGCCCCAACTCAATGCTTTCAACGCTATCCACGGAAAATGCAGCTGTGTCTGGCAAAGAGCGCATACCAAAGCATCATGGCTATTAAGGCCAAGCACTGTTTGGAGAGCTGGCCAACCTATCAGCTGGGTCCTGGGCAATAAAGGGTGAAGGTGCCACCCTGATGTAAGGGGCAGGAAAGTCCTGCAGCCCACAAGATTTCCTGGAAGTTGGCGGGGTCCAGATGCAAAGGTATCGAGCCTCATCTACTTCATAAGGTTTCTACCAGCAGGGGTCATCGTCGGTTGTAAGCTCAGGGACCTGATTCATTGAAAATGTTGGGTTTGAAAGCCTATTGTGGGCACCCATGGATAGGAAAGACGAGCACCCATGGATCAGGCATCTTACTGTTAGACCTCTCCGTAACATCAACAAGTAGCAGTCACTCTTACTTCTGAGGGAAGGACCTCATGTATGGAGGAATTCAGCGGCATTCAGAATGCAACAGATAGTAGAAGTCACAGGAGGTGGTCCAAGCACACACCCTCTCTCCTTTCTCTTCTTGTGCAGCCCTCCAGTTCTTTCACAAACTTCATAAAATTTCATATTCACAGTTTAAGGCCTCATAGGCCTTTGTATTGGCTTTAGCAGTGGGCCTAGACCTCAGCTGCCCAGCTCGTCTCCCAGATGTTATTCACAGTTTATTTTCCATTCATTTCAGCTTGAACAACCAAGGGGTTCTAATAATCAGCACAGCCAGATGGTGGATAGACTGAGGTTCCAGCTGTCATACAGAAGAAACCCCAATCATCACTGAAGTCAGGGGCCCAGGGAACACAGAGACTCCTGTATATTCTCAGGTCCTCTCTGGATGGTCCGCTGTGTGACCAGGGAAGCGGGGTAGCTGACAAGGAGAGAAAAGCCAATGCAGGGTGCCAGTCCCAAGGGCTTAGGCAGGTACCTGTGGGCCTGGAGCACAGGTAAAATCCCAAGGTGGACCAGTGACTTCAGCCAGGGGTCTGCCTGTGGCTCAGAGCTGGACTGACTGGGCTGTCCAGAGTTGGGATGGCACTCTCACAAAACACCCTAATTCTACTGATGTCAGCATAGATTTCATGGAAAGAACTCCAGCAGCCACGGGGAGACTGATTTCAGAAGAGCAAGACTTGGATCAGAAGGGGGATAGATGAAGCAGATGCTGCTGAGGAGGAAGGCACTCAAGGGTCTCATCACGTGGGATGGAGCTGCACCCCAATGTATTTCCAGCACCCCGATCAAGATGAGCCAGTCATTTCCTGTGTTTCAGAACTGCCATGGCATGCAAGACTGGCAGGAGGAGAAAGCAGGGGATTAGGAGAGATTCCAATCACCCACATTGGTTGTGTCATCCAATTTCAGGGAAAGGGAAAAATAATTCCACTTGTTGTATCAATGTTTTCTCTATGGGATGCAGCATATCTGCACATATGGAAAGATCGAGGCCATCTTCATATTTGATGGTGTGTGAAGCTTCCCAGCACATAGAAATAATAAATGTTGGAGGAGAAACAAATGCTAATTACTCAACTCCAACTACTTGTCCTCACACTCAAACATCTCTGGGTATTTCTGTGCCCATACTCAACCCAGGGTACTCACCCTTTCAATCACCAATCGGATATATACTCATTGCAATGAAATATTTTAAGACAAATAAACGAAGTGGACAGAAATTCCTGCCATCACCAAGGTTTACATTTTGTGGGGGTAAATAGGCAACTACCGACAACTCCAAAGGAAATCCGTGATGCATCTTGTGACAAACACTTCGAAGACAAATAAGGTAAGAAGCAAGACATGAACTGTTGGTGGAGTAGGAACAAAGACTAGGCTGAAGGCTCCCCAT
>RJWM01005197.1:50000-94157 GCA_004363535.1 Dasyprocta punctata | reverse complement strand
TTTTGTTTTTTGTTTTTTTTTTTTTGCGGCACCGGGGATTGAACTCACAGCCTTGCGCCTGCCAGGGCAGGCGCTTAAGCCACTGAGCCAAACTCCTGGCCCTGGTTTTCTGAGGCAGGGTCGCACTATGTAGCTCAGGTCGGCCTTGCGCCGCGTTGTAGCCCAAGCCGGCCTCGAACTCACAACGCTCCGCCTACCTCAGCCTCCCGAGTGCTGGGATTAAAGGCGTGCGCCACCACGCCCGGCTCAGTGGAGTTTTTATTCTCCTGGATATTTGCTTGAATCTGCTTTATGGATTCCATTTCTTTTTTTTTTTTTTTTTTTTTTTTTGGTGGCACTGGGGATCAAACGCACAACCTCGTGCCTGCCAGGCAGTTGCTTAAGCCGCTGAGCCAAACTTCCAGCCCTAGTTTTTTGAGGCAGGATCACAAGCCGGCCTTGAATTCACAACACTCCACCTACCTCAGCCTCCCGGAGTGCTGGGATTAAAGACGTGCATCACCGCACCCAGCTTCCATTTCTTTCCTATGCTGAGCTTCCATAATTCGCTTAAGTTTGTCTATTTTTTTGTCTGTGTCTGCTCTGATGGCACTAAGCAGGGTGTGTATTTTGGTAATCTCTGTAGTTATTTGAGAGACTATTTCTGATTTCATTTTTTCCAGAGCCTCATTCAATTGCTTTGTTGTTACCACTTCAGAAAGACCTGGTTTGGGGGCTTTTGGATTGTCCTACCTCATTGCCCCCTGGATTTGCCTTTGGCAAACTGAATGTCTGTGATTGCATTTTGTTTAAGTGTCTTCTCATTTTATTTTCTCTCTTTTTTAAGTTTAATTTCTGAGTTGATGCTTGTTAAGTTGCCCATGGTGGGTTGCTTTATTGGTAGTATTTAGGACTCTTAGGTGATGATTACTTTTGAGGTATCTTCCAAGTGTAGCTGGTTTTTGGGTTTTGAGTCTGTTGGAAGATCTTACCTCTTCAGTTTGTTGGAGATGAGAAGTTGTCTCTTGATTGGCCTAGTCCCTGGTTCTTTGGCACTGTACTACTGTATTTTCTGTGACCCTTAGTCTCAGTCGTGGAATACCAGAACAGCTGTTTAGAACAATTATGTCAATAGCATCAAACGCAGACTAGAAAACAACAAATTGAGCTAACCCTTAATTTGCAGCTTTTAACTGTATGAACTAGATTTGTGATTATATCACAAAATATAAAACAAACCAGAGAAATATATGTGATCTATAATATAAGTTTGTAATGTGTCAGTTTTGCCTTTGAGGGTTCAAATTTAAAATGGGTGAAGGAGAAAATAGAGAAGTGAAAGAAGAGAAAGGGATTAGAAGTAGTGTTGGAGTACAAAGTGTGGGGGGGTCACACCAACTTGATGAAGTTGGTGGAGAAAACTGAAAGAAAAGAGAGATGGAAGAGATAAAAAGAACAGAACAGAACCACATGCACAAGAGGTTAGGAACCACTTTCACACTCATAAAAACAATCAAGGAGAAAGAGAGGAAAAAAAAACAGAAAACAAAAAAAAAAAACCCCAACAGTCCACTTCCAGGATTCTCTCTGGTTTCACTTGTAGACAACCTGTGGAGACAGAGTCCCAAATCATGCCAATTCATCCCAGCAAGCCAGCAGTTGCTTTATGGCAGAGTAGTGGATAACCTTAGCAAGCCTGTCCTGAGACCAGACTAATTGGGCCTGAGACCAGATTAATTGGGCTTGCTGCAGTGCAGGCAATTTCCTCGGATCTGGGCTCAGCTGGGAGCTGCTAGAGGAAGCTGGCAGCAGTTCTGGGTTCTGGGCTTATCTGGCCTATCTTCAAAATGGCTCTCGTCTAATTGCTGTCCCGCTGCGGGAGGACTAAGACCTCTGCACTTAGCGCCAGCCAGTGCAGTCCTCCACATCTAACACGCCCCTCCACTGCTGTGTCTCTGCAGAGGCCTCTGGGGGCGACAGCTGTCACTATGCGCCCCCAGGTTCGAACCACTCCTCTCGCACAGTGAGTCCTGTCTTAGGGTGAAGGTGCCACCAGCTACTGCCTTCTTTTTCCTTGAAGTTTTTCTTCTTACTCTCTCTGTGGGCTTCCTTTTGCACCTCAGATTCTTTCTGGGTCCAGGGGACCCACTTCTGTCCTCCTTATCTTCCTCACAATGCAATATTCTGGACCTTGACTCTCAGAGAGGCTGTTTTCTCTGCCGTTTACCATTTTCTGTCTTCCTGGAAGTCCTCACAATGGACCCATTCAGTCAAGAGCCTGGAGAAATTCATTCCAACAAAAGAAGCAGAGTTTGAAAGGCTTAGAGACTGAGGTAGCTTCTACCTCGGAGGAATAGAATGTGGAAAAGTGCTTACTGGCCCGAAGGAAGCAAAAAAGAAAATGGTCGATGGTCTGAGAGGGCTCCTGCTCCCACTCCTCTGCATTCCTTAGCATCATGCTTTATTCATCCTGTTACATCAGGCTTTAGGGAAGCTCACCTCTGTGGACACACTAAGACTAGGCTGTCAAGGGCTCCACTGCTACCTCTTCCAGTTTGGTCAACAGGACAGTTACTTAGTATGAATTTAAAATTTCATTTCTAAACTTTCTTAAATCTAACCAGTTGTTACGGTTTATGGTTCAAAAATACAGTAGTCCTTGTTTTTCGCTTGTGCAGTTCCTAGTTTCTCATAATTACAGTGTTGAACATAGGTTTGCAAACTTTCATTTGAAGTGTTTTATGAGAAGAGTATGAAACTGTGAAAACTGGGCAACAAAGTGGAGTGAAGGAATAGAAAGAATAAGGGAAAAATAAGTAGGACAGAGAAATAAAAGGTTATAAAAATGACAGATTTTTTTTTTGAATCAGTTTCTCTTTCTCTTGTCCCTTTTACATCATTTATTTCTTAGAATTATAGGTATTTGCTTTTTGGAAGTTTTACCAGTGAAGTAGTAAAGTTAGAGAGTATTCATCCAGTCTTTTGAAAAAATATTTGTGCAAAGTTTTGTTGATTTGAGTTTTTGTTTTTATGTTTTGTAAAATTTTGTAAAATTTACTTTTGAAACCAGAATATTGAACACACATTGGATTTATTTAATTTAGTTTATTATTTTACTTTGGTCTTAGGGAAGCCTCTCATGATTCAAGTAAAAATGAGAGGATAATAATTTGTCTTGTTAAATTTTTCAGTTAAATTGGATGTCTTTATGTGATAAGGTAGTTGACTAATAATTAGAGACTTTTTAACTTTTTCAAGGTCAGGACTGACCTGAGAGATACGAACTCTTTTTACATCTTAAGGGGTAGCACCCAACTCATGACCTCCTCAGGATTAAATGTCTTCGTTAATTGGCATATTCTTCTATGAGAAGCTATTGTGCATTTTTGTTGTACTTAATTCTCTTATTTTTGATCTCTATTAAATAATATAGTCCTAAGAATAGCTAACAAGTTGAATTAAAACTTCCAGCTTTCATAGAATTTTAGAGGGATCATGTGGAATGCTCAAAATGCATGTTACTGTTAAAAAAAATTAGATAGTGGAGTTGGAGATGTCAAGAATCGCAGCACTCTGGGAGACTGAAGCAGGAGGATTCCAAGTTGAAGCCCAGTCTACTCAACTCAGTCAGCTATTCAGTGAGACCCTGTCAGAAAGAAAGAACTGGGCATGGTACCCCACATCTGCAATCCTGACATTCTCAGAGGGTGAGGTAGGAAGATCACAAGTTCAAACCCAGCCTGCGCAATTTAGCGAGACCCTGTCTCAAAATAAAAAATGAAAAGGGGTGGCATGTAGCTCAGTATGAAGACCCCTGGCTCAATTTTTAACTGTCTCCACCCCTCACGACGGAGCTCTGTGCAAAGGTCCTGGATTTAATGGCCAGTACCACAAGTAATAAGAGAAAGAGGAAGATTTCAGTATCTGATCATTGCAAAGTGGGAGTTTATAGTTTAAAAACACTATTTGTCTTCGTTAGATTTGGTAGTTTAATTTGTGGCAGAAAGCAACAAAAGAAGTATATTACTTTAAAATTTAACCAACCTCTAGAGCAGTGATGAGAACCTTTTAGAGATGAATGCCAGACTGCAGCCCGAGACCCATTTATTTATCGCAAAGTGCCAACACTGCAGTTAAACCTGAATACTGAGGTTTTAGCTTAGGGAAAAATAAAAAAAGGCGCTTATACATTAACACCTTTTGTCTTAAAAACAACACGCGTGCCATAAGTGGTTTGCCACTACTTCTCTAGGGAAATATATTTATTCTAATTGGAAATACTACTTTATCTGTTTGCAGATCTCTTTGGTTTATGTAGGGCTCTTTTTTTTTTTTTTTTAGCCAGAGTTTCTATGCAGTTCATACTGGCCTTGAAACCACATTAGTCCTACTGCTTCAGTCTCCATTGCTGGACTTGTAGCCATGTGCCACTATGCCCAGGCTTCCAGTTCTTTTTTGAGTAGTTGTTTAAGACGTTACTCATTTGGGGAAAATTGAGTGTTCGGTTACCACCTTGCTGAACATTGTCACTGTTGTGCTGCAGTGTGCTTACTGTATAGTGTATAGTAGTGTAGTGCTCAGTCAGAGCCCAGGCTGTCCGAAGCAAGAGGAAAAGTAATGGTAATATGAAGGGTTATGCTAGGAAGCACAAAGCAATGTATGTTGTATGTTTGTGTCAAAAGTGTTTGAGACTCACTGTTGGACTTGGGAATGGATCTGATTTATAAATGTTCTCCCAGAATGGAACTTGTTAATAAGTTGACGACTTACTGTATTATTAAAGGACAGCAATTTTTTAAAGAATCATTTTAAATTCATTAATTAAAAAAACCAAGCAAACATTAACAAAAAAACAAAAACAAAAACAAAACCAAAAAAAAACAACCTGAACTAGCCAGCCTTTCTGGTAAGCTGCGCAAACTGCATGGGTTCCAGGGAGGGAAAAGTCAGTGCCTCCCAAGAATCAGCCATGCTGGGACTGGGAGACGCAACCAAGAAATCAACTAGCCAGCCTTTCTGGTAAGCAGCGCAAGGCACATGGGTTCCAGGGAGAGAAAAGTCAGAGAGTGCCTTCCGTGAGCCTGTTGGCATGCAGGCTGAAAATCAGATACCCTAGTGTGTCTTCCCTCCACCCCTTACCCCGTAAGCAACCAGCTGGTTCAGAGGACAGGCTGAGTTGATAGCAACTAAGGCACATAAAGCAATTAAATGCTTGTATTGTTTGGTTGATTTTGCAGGCCTGGGACTGGTGGTCTGAGCATCTCTTGGAAGGATGGCACTGTGCAATATAGCAAATATGGGGGATTTCCTTCTGTCTTGTCTTTGAAGTCCAACATTGTTCCCACTGTTTTGCTTTGTTCTGATTAATTGTTTTGCTTTATTTGATATTTTGTTTTGATTGGTTTTATTTTTGGTTTGATTTTGCTATACCTGATGGAATGGACAACTATTGTGAAGATAACAAGATGTACTATGATAGCTGTCGTTGTTTTCCTAGTATCCTGCTTTGAAGTGCTGTGCCAATTGTGCTGCATTATTGTGATTGGTTTTGTTCTGTTTTGTCTTGTTGGATTTTACTATCTTAAAAAAAAACCTTAGGCATAATGGTTGGTGGTGAAACTGTTAGGATAGTCTTCTCATTTTCTTTTTTTCTGTAATGTGCATTTGGAGGGTACTAAGAGTTGAACTTAGGGCTTTGAGCATGCTAGGCAAATGCTGTACCACTGAGCTACATCTCTTGCCCTTTTTAAATTTTATTTTGACCTGGGAGTGATGGCATATGCCTGTAATCCCACCACTTGGGGTGCTGAGGTAGGAGGATTGTTGTGAGTTCGAGGTCAGCCTGGGCTACATGGTGAGTTCAAGACCAGCCTGAACTACTTAGTGAGACTCTGTTTCAAAACAAAAACAAAAACACACAAAAAACAAAAAAACAAAACAACAAAAAGAGACCTAAAACAGGAACCAAAACAAAATAAAAACATTGGGCTTTTAAAGTACATTTTGTGTTTTCTTTTGTCTGACAGGGAAAAAACCCCTACCACATTTCTTTCCTTTTTGGCCTTAACCTAAGACAGGTGCCACTTGAATGTTATTATTGTTTTTAGCATTGTGATGCTGACCTATTTCCCTGGCCCAACATTACTGTTTATAAAACATTTAAAAATGTATTTTCCTGGTTCTAGGATGGCTCCATATGGATAAACTGTGAATGTGATTGCTGCTCTTTTGTTTGAAATAAGGGCGTGTTATGAGGGCTGTCAGTCTAGTTAAAGAAGTGTTCATATCCGTGATTCTATACTATGAGT
This sequence comes from Dasyprocta punctata, assembly GCA_004363535.1. Lineage (NCBI taxonomy): Eukaryota > Metazoa > Chordata > Mammalia > Rodentia > Dasyproctidae > Dasyprocta > Dasyprocta punctata. Next base: position 87,870 of record RJWM01005197.1, on the reverse strand, counting down.
ATAAAGTAGGAGGTCATGAAATAGATGTCTTCAAACATGTAGACCTGTCTCTCCATCCCATCATTTTTTTTTTTTTTTTTAAAGTCATGACTTCAGTGTGTCAGTTCATAAAAGTGTGAATTTGGAATCGGATCATTCTGGAGTGAATTATAGCTCTGTCATATGTACTGTGTGACCATGTAAACTTCCTTTATATCTCTTCCTCTCAGTTTTTTCACCAATAAAATTACATAATATACCTTTTTTACAAATACTGAGTGAGAAAGAAATACAATAGGTATGTGAAATTTTATTTTCTGTGTTTTTGCACTGAAGGTTGGAAACTATCAAAGCCTTTATTATATTCTCTGATAGCAGTAATCTGCTTCCTACTTCCCTTGCCATATTTCACTCAGCTGCTTGCCCCTCTGGAATTATCATCTTGAACCTTTTACCTTTGCTACTCCCTTCTTTAAAATACTAGTGGATTTTCTTGACTTGTAGGATACAGGCTTGCATAGGAAGGGTTCATAGTTTGGCTTCAAAGCGGCTGGCCTTATTACCCATCGCTGACTTTAATGTTAGCCAGTTATCTCCTTGATGCATTGCAGGTTTTCTAGCCTTCATGCTCGTCCATTTCATCCAATGCCAATATGCACTCATTTGTTGCCACATCAGCCATTCAGTCATCTCAGACACAGAAGCCACTTGGCACTCTTCACTGATCTCTCGGGTCTGTCAGATTTTATATTTTTATTACCTGCCTTCATGGTCTTAGCCTTGATTTAGACCAGTGTTTTTGATCTCCCCCATTGAACATGGGGACCTTCTATCACTGAGCTGCATCCCCATTTATTTTTATTTTATTCTGAGACAATGTCTGGCTAAGTTGTCCAGGCTGGCTAGAAATTCTGATGCTTCTGCCTCAGCCTCCTAAGTAGCTGGAATTAGCAATGTGCATTGCCATGCTCAGCTCTCTTTTCTTTTTTTTTTCATGGATGTGCTTAGGAAGTCTTCAGGTTGGACCAGTCTCTGGGAGTTTTTCATCCTCAGCACTACTGACATTTCTAACTGGGTAATAATTTGTTAAGGGGGCTCTTCTTGGTGTTGTAGGATGTTTAGCAGCATGCTGGCCTCTATCCGTTGATGCCTGTACTAACCCCTTTTCTAGAGGCTTGACCAGCAAAATGGCCTGTAGATATTGCCAAATACCCTAAGGGAAAAGTTTGTTCACTTCATCTTCATTTGTTCTAGCTGTCCTTATTTGTCCTTCCATGTGTGTTCTTTATTTTAAAAATCACACTGTTAGGCTATTGTTTCCATAAATCTATATTTCCTAATTTTAAGAGGTCCTGAATTTTGCCTGGCACACCTTTAATATTTCTCTAGTCAGCTCTCTTTTTTATTTTTCATAGGGTTATTTCAGACTTTTATCCTCTTCAAATTTCTCATGTCATTACCTTCTCTAATCATTAGTACATGACCTTGTCTGCTCTTCAAAGACAAAAGAAAATAGAAGCTATTAAATTTGTCCTCACTAAATTTTGTGATACTTACCATGATCTGAGTTTGAGTTATGGCTCTAGGATTTAACACATTTTATAACCTTTAAAACCAAGTTAGTCTTTAACACTCACTGTCTTTATATTATGGCTGTCATAATGGAAATCACAGAGTACTGAGTATAGTGCCTTTCCTAGTGTGAGATGGTGGTGGGGCATTAGGAACCCCAGAACTGGAGAAAGGGATGCTACTTTACATGAAGTGCAAAGAAAGCTTCACATTAGGATAATGTTTGAGTAGAAATCTGAGGAAAGTAAGGGGTGACCCACATAGTTTTTTGGGAAAAAAGCTTTTAAGAAATGTGACTATAAGTTAAGAATGGTAACTATAGGATAATGTACAGTTAAGGAGAATGGGGAAGTTTGTTGATTTTTTTTTTTTTAAAGATGGAATAGGCATGAACTTTTTTTAAGTGTCCATTGTAAGTTGTCATTAGAGAAGGAAGATTTTAGTAACAAGCTATTCTGTGCTATTAGTGGATTAATCATTGAAAATGTAAATGTATTTACTCTCTGCCTAATGTATTAAAGGCCTGTATTTGCCATTAGCCAAAGATTCAAATATTTTAAGTAACTTTTCAGGCTTATTATTTAGAAAAGTTACACTAAAAGTTTCATATTAAAATTTTTCTAGGTTGGGGATATAGTTTAGGGTTGAGCATTTGGTTTGCATGTATGAGGCCTTGGGCTTGATCTGTACTATTGCAAAAATAAAAACCACAACCAAAACAAAGCAAAACAAAACAGATAAAAAAAAGTTCAGTGAGGAAAGCAATGTGATCTTAAGAGATAAGAGTGCCTCAAGGGATAAGTTTTAGAAATAGTGGTTCTTAGCAGCATTCATAGGGAAGCAAATCTGGTGTCCTACGTGTAAACAGTAGCTTCAGAGACTCAGATTCACGTGCAGGTCTGACTGTGCCCGGACTAGCACTATGAAGTCATGTTCCTTAGTAACTTAGCATTAAAATTTTCAATCTTTATTCAGAAAGGGCAAATTTAAAATGAATCATGGTATTAAAAAATAATGAAGAATTAGATCTTTTTGGTTTTGTAGAGAATCAGGTAAGTATAAAATAGGTACTAAAATGCAAGGAAATGCCAAAAAAGTGTGTGTGAAACCTGGTTGTTATTATAATCTCCCTTTATTAGAATAAAAAAATATTTTCACAATCTGGAACAACTGTCATTTGACAATATCTCAAAACATTTTTCATTGTTACCTGCAAGGGTAGGTTAGGAAAGTGAGAGGTGGTGCTGCTGAAATCTGGTGGGTAGAGAAGTAGAAGCGTTGCTCAATTTTCTTAAATGCAGGAAACAGTTCCCATCCCAGCAAAAAATTATCTGTGCTGGAATCTAAAAGGTATCTTCTAGTAATGGAGGAGATTGGAGGGGAGGGGGAATGAAAATAATAAAAATGTGTGTGTATAGTGATATGCCATCCAATACTCTCAATGTTCTTTACTACCAGTATGCACCCCCCAAAAGGAGAAAAAGAATTATCTGTCCCAAAATGTCAGTAATACCAAATAATCTGTAGTTGATTATTTTAGAAATGTCTTTTGTTTAAAAAAGCTTCTGAATGAACTCTCAAAGCCATAGAAGAAAGACTTTTTTGTTCATAGGTGTAAGTACTACTTCTATCTTTAAAAGTAGAAAAAGCAAATAAAATCAACTTATTTTTAAAAGGAAATAATCTATTTTAAAGCATAAATATTTTATCAAGTAGATACGGTCATTGTATGTGTGACTGTAATAAATTACTTTGGACGTACAGTGGTACTTTTGTTTGTGAACTCAGTTCCTCCAGTGATTTTGGTCGCAAACTGAATTGGATAAGAAACTGATCAAATTCAGTGGTTAGGTTCAGTGTTGACCTTAGGAGAAATTTGCTTCAGTTCTTGTCCAATTCAGTTTGCAACCAGAATCGTGGAAAGAATTAATTTGATAAATCGGTGTACCATTTTCTGTCAGTATAGCTTCCAAGTGAAAATATCTCAAATCCAACTGTTGGCATCTTAATTTTTTTCATATCCTAAAATATGAATGATCTAAAACAAGTTTAAAAGCAATTCCATTCAATATAGTTCTTGAAAATGGCTTTGTATTATCAAGTAGATACAGTAGTTGTATGTGTGACTGTAATAAATTACTTTGGACGTACAGTGGTACTTTTGTACCACTGAATTTGATCAGTTTCTTATCCAATTCAGTTTGCGACCAAAATCACTGGAGGAATTGAGTTCACGAATGGCTTCAGAAATACTGTCTAATTTCTGAAGAAAAACAGTTTGCTTTTCAACGAGTATGTTGTAGTTAATAAAACATTTGAGGATTCAGTTGTATAATAATGTTTAAAAATCTTTGTGTAGTGTTTCAACATAGCAATGGCATTTGTAAAATTTACAAATACGAACTTTAGTTCTGATGAATCCACAGTGGTTATGTTAAACATGAGTTTCACAGTTTATTAATATGAGTTATATGTTAAGTGATGAAAATGCCCCTTATTAATATCTTCTGTTACAGAATGAAAGTAAGCAAAGCCCTGTTGTTGAATTCCAAAAAGGAATGTTGTTCTTGTATGCTAGTAACCAAGGTCATGAGCTTTCTAATTCATTTTTCACTCAGTGATGCTATCAGGAATGTCACTAAAAATGCTCTTTATCTGAAATAGTGTCTCTACCTATAGGCATTCAAATATACTGTGATGAATAATTATTGTACAATAATATTTTAAATTGTTTAAGTTCATCCATCCCATAATCATTGTGTTCACAACTGTTAGTACTACTAGTCAAAAGTGCCAGGCCTTGAAACAGTCCTGCTTGTAAAACTACATTTTAGGCTCTTTCTGAAGGACTCATTACTGTCCCCATTGAATGTATCCAGGAGACTCACAAAGCACCTGCAATTGTTGTGAAAAATAAACATTTTATGTAATTTGCTTCATTTTTCCCTTTTTTGTAATTTTTATTTTAAAGAGAATAAAACCGAACAAAATAAAACAATAAAACTAATCAAAACAAAACAGTGTAAGTGACACAGGACTTCAAAACAAGATAATAGGAAATCCACAATGGTTACCATAATGCCTCTTGCTGTCTTCACAGCAACTGCGAAGTAACTTCGAAGTAACTTGAGACATAGTAAAAATCAAACAAAACAGCCAGGTATGGTGGTACACACTTTTAATCCTGGCACCTGGGAGGCTGAGGCAGGAGGATCACTGTGAGTTCGAGACCAGCCTGGGCTACAAAGTGAGCTCAAGGCCAGCCAGCTACATAGTGAGACCCTGTCTCAAAAAATAGGGCTGGGGATTTACCTCAGTGGCCTAAGTGCCTGTCTGGCAGGCGCTAGGTTGTGAGTTCGATCCCCGGTACAAAAAAAAAAAAAAAAAAAAAAAAAAAAAAAAAAAAAAAAAAAAAAAAAAAAAAAAAAAAAAAAAAAAAAAAAAAAAAAAAAAAAAAAAAAAAAAAAAAAAAAAAAAAAAAAAAAAAAAAAAAAAAAAAAAAAAAAAAAAAAAAAAAAAAAAAAAAAAAAAAAAAAAAAAAAAAAAAAATCGAAACAGAACAGAATAGAACCAATAAGGACAAAACAATGCATGCGGTAAAGGACTTCAAAACAAGATAATACTTAATCCAAAATGGCTACTGTAATATATCTTGGTGTCTTTGAAATAGCTGCCCATACCATCCAGTATAATAAAAATCAAAGCAAAACAGTATAAAACCCAACCAAACAAAACGATGAATATGATACAGGACTTCAAAACAAGATAATAGAACGTTAACAATGACCACCACCTCAGAAGGAGATCCCCCTTAGATGCTACATTGCGTATTGTTATCCTCTGAATAGATGATCAGGCTACTGGCTTTAGGCCTGCAAAGTCAGTGAAACACTAAACACTACAAGCATTAAGTTGCATTTTGCCTCAATAGCTATCATCACACAGCCTGTGTTTCTCTGGATCAGCTTGTCGCTTGGGGGAGTTGGGGGGGACTTGGCTCTTTTTTGTTTCCCAGTCTGTGCACCGGAATGGGGTAGCATCTGGTTCTCCCCCCAGCAGCCTGAACATGGGGCAGACTCACAGGGAGGGCTTGGCTTCTTGGTGGCTTCTTCTTTTCCTCCCATGCAATCTGTGAATGGTGTGGACTCATGGGAAAGGGCTGACATCTGGTTCAACCCCCAGCGGCCCATGCATGATGCCTGTCATTTGCTTGATTAAATGGGAATCCTTCCCTGCTGGATCAGGACCTTTCATGTTGGCCACAGAACAGTGTCTGATTGTACAACTATTGGAATAAAACTATATGGTGTAACTTTAAAATTACCAATTTTGAGATAATTTTTAAAATTCTCAAAGTAGTAGATATTCATTCTTTTGCATTGCTGTAGTTGGAAAATTCAGAAAAGAAGAATGAATTAAAACTAAAACCAAACCTATTAATCCTACCATCCAAAGAAAGCCACTAATACTACTTAATATTCACATTTGCAGAAATCTCTTTCCTGTTTTTGGTAACTGAGATCATCATTGCCTCAATACTCCAGAGTAGAAATTTTAGGTTGATATATGGTAGTTAGGTCTTATAATTCTGGTATTTGTTTTTCAGTTGTGGTTCTTGAATTTCCCCAGTCGCTCAGCTTCTTACTCACTCATTTTCATAGATCCCCATTTTAGATAGTAAAAAGTTTGCCCGTTACATTAAATTAGTTTGTTCTATTTCTATTATCTTTCCTCTTATTCTTCACATATTAGTAGATTTCTCTAAAAATTTGCTTGAAAGCATTCAGTTTCTGAAAGTCTTAAATATAAACCGTGGGCAACATTTATAGCACGTATAGTATGCTAGATGTATATGAAACAGGGATTTTATATGTAACTTACACTAAATAACTTGGTTATCTCCCAAGTATGTTTCCAGACATAGTTTTTTGCGCTATTTTTATTTTTTCTACCTAGAAAGTTTTTTTTTCCCTTTTATTTCCCACAAAAATGCTTCCTTTTTTTTTTTTTGTCAAACATCTTAGACCGTATCTTCCCTGGGAAGCATTCTTAAACTACTCTGGCAGTAACGCCTGCTAGGTAGGCATGAGATTATGAGTTCAATCCCCGGTGCCAAAAACAAAACAAACAAACAAAAAAAAAAAAACTGGCGGTCCAGGGCTACCTAACTGTATTGCTTTATAACACTGGTCATATAGTATTATACTTCATGTGCATACTTGCTCTTCTCAGGTAGGAGAGATATGGATACCTATGATTAGAATCATAAATGGTTTTAACTGTTAGAAAGTAATTCTAAGAAAGCAAATTTGGTCTCTCACCTTGACTTTCTCGGCTGTTGAATTTTGCCCTTAGTATTATTTTTCTAGCTGCAGCAGATTTTTTTTCTCTTGCCTATGCGTATTTCCATGTTCTGTCCCAAAGGAGGTCAAGAGATTTGAGTATATTTTTAGGGGAGGGAAGAGGTGTTGTGAGGAAGAGAGTCTAGGACTAGAAAACTGCTTTGGCTTTCTTGGTGCTGCCTTCATTGCTATCTGTTTAGAATAATCTGTTTCTGAAAAAGGTCTTATTTTTGTTCATATGACTTGACTTATCTTTTTAGTTTTAAAGCTTCTTAGTACTTCAATTAGTATTCAGCACTCTGTCCAGAGAATTCTGAATACATTAGCATTATATTTATTTCCATAGAATTCAGCAAAATAAAAAACAACTTACAGGTAGTAAGAAAAATAGAAATAAATTGGGGTTAATTGAAAATAAATATAGCTGCGGAAGATGCCAGATCATCAGTTCATTATTTTGAGAATTTATGAAGAAAGGATTAAAAAATACTATTTTCCCTGTTCAAATTGTATTTCAGGATAACCAAATGGCTAATTAGGGAAAGCTGTTTTGAAAAAGAATTCAGATAATAAATGCAGATAGAATGATAGAATTAGTGAATCATTTGTGGGAAACCCTGAGGAAATAATGGAAAATTGATCTCATTGGATGAATCAGACTGGTAACACTTTATAGTAATTGGTATAAGTAAGACAACCAGACATGTACTGTATGTCTTAATGTAATGGGTTAGGAAAGTATATATATCACCGATGGAATACTCTTGCCAAAAATCAAAACTGAATTATGTCTCTAGATCTTACTGTTTATAGGAAATGTATGGAATAGAGGAATAAGCACCTTGAGGAAATACCTTAGTATGGGAAAAATTTTGTAGGACCAATGACTTGTTGTAGATTAACTGAGATTTGAAGAGCTTTCAATCAGATCCAATGTGTAGTTCTTGGTTTTGTTCCTGATTTGACAAACTAAGAGTAAAAATTTTATTTTGGGATAATTGAGGACATTTGAACATGGACTACAAATTAAATGATATTGTGGAATTTTTACTAATTTCGTGAGATGTGATACTGGCACTGTAGTGTCAAAAGTCTGATTCCAATATATTATTTACTGTTTATGGGTGAAAAGAAATATCATCAATATGCTTTAAAGTACCTTGGGTGTCGTGGTGGTGGGGATTGGTATTACAGGATAGAAGAGATGAGATTGGCAAAATACTGAGACTGTTCAGTTGCATAATGTTTTATTTTATTGATTGATTGATTGATTTTTTTTTTTTCGGCACCGGGGATCAAACTCACAGCCTCACGCCTGCCAGACAGGCGCTTAAGCCACTGAGCCAAACTCTCAGCCCTAGTTTTTTGAGGCAGGGTCACACTATGTAGCTCAGGCCGGCCTTGCGCTCACGTCATGGTAGCCCAAGCCAGCCTCAAACTCAAAACGCTCCACCTACCTCAGCCTTCCGAGTGCTGGGATTAAAGGCGTGCGCCACCACGCCCAGCTTCAGTTGCATAATGTATGCATGGGCATTTATTCTACTCTCTACTTATGTGAATGTTTGAAAATTTTTGAAACTAAAACCAGAAAAAGAATAAAACCTAAAAAATGTGTAGCATAAAATTTTCTAGTGGCCTGCATATAAAGAAAACCGGGTTAGTATCGTAATTCATATTGTTTATATACAGAAAACAAAACATCTGCTGGAGAAAACCAAGAGTCTTGCAGACATTAAGATCAAAAGATTTTTTTTCTAATTGTGTTCTTGAGAACTCTGTGTATTGTAATGTGAAAAGCATTTAAAACTACATCCCTTCAATAAACAATATTTTTTATATTATTTCCCAAAATGACCAGTGAAATCACATTATTCTTAATTCCAGTAAGAGTAGCTATATAGTGAGCCAATATCATATATCCTAGGAAGTTCATACCCTGCTGTGTAGAGTTCTCCAGTAGAGTTTGTTAGAGATCTTCTGATTTGGTTTTGGTTGTGGTTTGGATTCTCTCCTCTCTCTTCACCTTTTCTCCCCAGTAAATAGTACTGTATAATACAAAAGAGAAGTTTTCTTGTACTTATTTCTATGGATCAAGATTTTGTTGAACTCCGTTTGCAGTTTATATCTTAAACACAATGTCTGTTTTATAGTATAAAATACTGTATTAAAACAAGCATTTAAAGGGCTGGGGATACAATACAGTTCAGTGGCACAAGTGCCTGCCTGGCAAGTGCAAGGTCCTGAGTTTGATTCTTTGTACCCAAAGGGAAAAACAAAACAAAACCAAAAATACCCCAAAAAACTAAACATTTCAAATACCATGATCATGTGTTCCCATAGAAATTCTGATAACAGCTCCCTTTCTGGTCTCCAAGGATCTAAGTTTGGGAGTACAATGATACCTGAGTTGTGGTATGGCTCTAAACTTGAACTTTCTACTTCTCAAACAGCAAAATTAAAAAAAAAAAAATCTGCCTGATGTTCATAACTTTGGTCGATAGTCAAACTGAAACTCTGACTTGAAAAAACCTATATGGGCCAAGACTGAGTCACACATTGCACCTCATCTTAAACACACAGGGGTGACACTTCAGTGTAAGTACTATATTCTTGCCCAGACAGCATATATTGCTTGTGCATTAAAACACTCATTATTATGCTTTTTCTTTGAGCTTTATTTGTGTAAAATATCACAACCACGGCTCCAAAGAAAGTTAGTGGTACCAGCAATAAAGCTAAGAGGAAAATCATGAGAACCATCATAGAGTTAAAAAAAGGAATCATTGTGAAGTTTGTTTAAGTCCAGGAAAAATGAATATATAAGTGTAATTTTTGGACTTCAGAACCAAATAGTTTGTTTTCCATTATTTCTTATGGGAAAAATACGTTCAGTTCTTGAACTCGTTGGTGTTCATACATGAATTTGGAATGAATTGAGTTCATAAACGAAGGTATCACAGTAACTAGATGAAAAATATAATGACTACTGTTAACAGTTCTCCATAATCATTTAGTCAGGAGCATTTTCTAGGTATTAGGCAGCAGAAAATTTGAGATGTATCTTAGCAACTGTTCAAAATGCAGATTCTGTTATCAGTTAAATTTGTACCATTATAGAGTGAAAATTATTTATTGTTTCACATTCTTTTGTAAAAATTGATATGCCTCACAAGAACTAGATCCTCTAATTTGATATGAGCTCCAGGAATACCCAGGGATAAAGACAAGACTAAAAAGTTTTTAAAATTTGTTCGTATTAGTTTATATGGCTGTGTTAAAAATTACTTCAAATTTAGCACTTTAAAACAACTCAGATTTATTATTACAGTTTTCATAGATGGGAGTCTGGGCACAGTACAGGTGAGACTTCTGCTGATGCTGTAAATCAAAGTATTTGGCCAGGGTTGGTGTTTCACTTGAAGCTCCCAGTCTTTTTGCAGAGTTAAAGTGATTGTTGACTGAATTAATTTCCTACCAGTGGTGGAACTCATGGAACCTTGGTTTTTTAAGGTCATCAAAACAATCTCAGTCCTCTAGACCATCCTTTTAAAGTGTTCATCTAATAACTAGACCCACTGAACATGATTTCCTTTTGGTTAGTTTAAGGTCACCCAATTAGAAACCTTAATTATATTTGCAAAATCTTCTCAACTTTACCACGTACATATATAAGATACCAATCATGAAAGTAATAACCCATCACCTTTGCCATAGATTACAAAAGTTACAAGTGCCACCTGTATTGAAGAAAAGAGGACTATATAAGAGCACAGATCACTGGGAAGTGGTTTTAGAATTATGCATACTAATATTACATAATCTTTACTACCCCCCACCAATAGTACTGGGGTGTGTACCTGGGGCCTTCCCACTGAGCTACATTCTTGCCACCACCACCACTACCACCACCATCATCATTACCAATTTTAAGGCAAGGTCTTTAAAAAATTTTTTTTTAATTAAAGAAGACAATTTATTTGGTGGAGAAACAGGGAACAGAGAAGGATAGAGATGACGAACAGCTATCTGGACTAGTAGGGAGTATTCGAAAGCAAAATACTCTTTGAGGCAAGGTCTTAACCATCTCACCAAGTTGCACAGGCTGGGCTTGAATTTGTAATCCTGCCTCAGCTTCCCAGAGTGCTGGGATTACAGGTGTGTGCTATAATGGCTAACTACATTAGCCATTTTTAAGAGCTGTAATTGCTTCAGATGAATGTATCTTATTTTAATTATTGTCTTATGTTAATTGAGGTATAATAGACAAGCAGTGAAAATAATTGTTCTTTGCACATAGTTCTACAATTTTTGACAAGCACATTCATTTGTGTAACCACCACCACAATCAAAGTATAGACTGTGCCTTTTCATAAACAGTTCCTCCTCCCACATCCCAGACCCTAATAATGACTGATCTAGTCTGTCATTAGAATTTTGCTTTTTTCTAGAATGTCATGTAAATGAAATCACAGATTTTGTAGCTTTTTGAATTTGGCTACTGTCACTTAATGCAATGCATTTGAGGGTCCGTGCCGGCACCCCCCCCCCCCCATACCAGGGATTGAATTTACAACCTTGTGTCTGCCAGGCAGGGGCTTAAGCCACTGAGCTAAACTCCCGGCCGTAATGCATTTGAGATGGTACAGTAAAGATACATAGAGTTGTCCCTCAAATGGTTTGGCTGTTGTCTAGCTTCGGGAGGTAACTTCTAAACTCTGGAAATATCCCTGCCTGCTAAGTGTCTGGGGCCTGAGGCTACCACAAGTTGTCTACATTGATAGTGTTACTTGTGTTGAGTGTTTCTTGATCTCTGGAGAGACAGAATACTACCAGTCATGCAGATAGTCCTGTGTATATTCAGACTCCCCTTCCCAGTAATACCCCTGCATACTAAGCCTCAAGGGAGCTTTCCTGATTACCAATACTCTTGTATGTTGTGTCATATTAGTGGGAGAAATAAGCACTGTTTGCATGATTCCACAAGGAAAACTGGAAGCTTGCAGTGGGTGTTTCATGGACCCTGCCCTATATCCTTCTTCTCTTTGATTTTAAACTATCATTTAGTTACAATAATATAAACTATGACCATGAGTTAAAAGTCTCTTTGGAATTTGATGAGTCCTTCTTCTCTTTGATTTTAAACTGTATCATTTTGGTATAATAAACTATGACCATGAGTTAAAGTCTCTTTGGAGTTTGATGAGCCCTTCTTGTGAATACTTAAACCTGAAAGTGGCCTTAGGGGTCCCTGAATTGCAGAGGTTTATCTATATTGTTGCATGTTTTTTAAATTGCATATTGTTCCATAGTATGACTGTTTCCCAGCTGAGGGACATATTTTATGGTTGCCAGCTTTTGGGAGTTACAAATAAAGCTGCTGTATCCATTTGGGTATAGGTTTTGTTTGTTTTTTTGGAGACAGTGTCTTGCTATGTATTCCAGGCTGGCCTAGACTCACTGTGTATCCCAGACTGGCCTTGAACTCTGATCCTCCTGCTTCAGGATCCTCCTACCTCTGAATCCTGGGGTAAGGCAAGCATACCACGCCTGGCCCTAAGGTACAGGTTTTTGTGTGAGTATGGGCTTTTATTTCATTTGGGTGAATATCTAAAAATGAAGTTGCTGAATCATGTGTAAAGTATATGTTTAACTGTATTAGAAGCTATGAAACTCTCATAAAATGGCTGTTACTTCCAGCCAGTACTGTATGAGAGCTCTGAGTTCTGTATGAGCATTCTGTTTGCTTGTTTTATTAGCACTTGGCAATGTTCATTCGTTCTTTCCCCTTCCTCCTTCCTTCCTTCCCCTTTCCCTCCCTCCTCTTCTCTCATGCACTCTTGCTTGCTTGCTCTCTGTCTCTGTCTCACCCCTCCCGTTTTTATAAGCATTATAGCCGTCTAGTAGGTGTGTCAGCTCACTGGTATAAATTTGCATTTCTCTTATAACTGATGACCTCAAATGCCTTTTTAAATGCTTATTTGCCATTTGTTTCTCTTATTTGTTCAAATCTCATGTTCAACCGAAAATGTTGGATTGTCTTCTTTATTCCTGAGTTTTAAAAGTTCTTTAAATTCTAGATACCAACCAGGTTTGTGGCACATGCCTGTAATCCCAGCATTCTGGGAAACTGAGGGCAGGAGGATCATAAAATCAAGCCTAGCCAGTACAAGTTAGAGAGACTCTGTCAAATAAATAAATAAATAAATATAGCTGTGATGTAGTTAAATGAAAAGGCCCTGGGTAGAAATCCTGGTACTGAATTGGAAAAAAAAATTGTAGATATTAATCCTTCATCAGATATATACTTCAAAATTTTTTACCTTATACTCTGATATTGGGAGAACAGAAGCTCTTAATTTCAATTATGTTTCATTCCTAATTTTGTTAATCATGCTTTTGGTTTTGTAGCTAAGAAAATTTTGCCTACTCTAATGTCTTCTAAAAGTTTTTAGCTTTATATGTTAAACTGAGGTCTATGATTAAGTTAGAGTTTTCAGTATAAGGAGTATGGTATGGATGATGTTCTTCTTTGGGTACCTGGATAACTATCCAGCATGATTTGTTGAAGAGACTATCCTTTCCTCCAGTGAGTTGCATTTGTACCTTTGCTAAAAGGACAGGTGATCACCTAAATACGATTCTAATTCTGGATTTAATTTTGTTCTACTTATCTATGTACCTATTCTTTTGTCAATACCATACAGTAGCTTTGTAATGAGTCATGGTAAGATTTGATATGAAAGTATGAGTCTTCCTTTGTTTTTTCTTTTCAAAATTGGTTTGGCTATTCCAATTCTTTTGCCTTATTAAATCAGTTTGTCAGCATCAACAAAAATTTTGCACTTTATTTTGATCGGGATTGCTTTGATCAGGATTGCTTTGTAGACAATTTGGAGCACATATTGGAGTTTTTATACTATTGAGTCTTGATATATTACCTGTTATTTAAATCTTTTATTTAGTAATACTTTTGTAGTTTTAAGCATAGAGATCTTGCACATATTTTGTTATCTTTATTCTTTCTGTATGTGTGGTATCATAAGTAGTAGTATTTTTAAATTTGGATTTTCAGTTTTTAGTTACAACATATTATAATTTAATTGATATTTATATTGATCTTGTATCCTGAAACCTTGCTAAACAGTTCTGGAATCTGTTTTGAAGATCTTTGTGATTTTCTGCATAGATAATCATACTGTCTGACTGCTGATTCTTTTCTGCTCGTTCTTTGTTTCTCTTTTCCAGTTCTTCTTTGGGCTAAACGAATGTTTTGTGATGCCCCCTTTAACTTTGGTTTGACTTGTTATTTATGCATAAGGTGGTAGCTAATTGTTGGAAAGTTTTGAATCAGTGCTTTTAGTCCACTGTTATGGTTGATTCTTACTTGTACACCTTATTTCAGAAAGGGTCTCTCTGTTCTTTTGTTACTTTTCCAGTAAAAGTGGTGTTGTTTATAATTGAAAAATAGTTAGATTTGTGTTGGTGGTCAGGGGGCCTTCTCTTTTTTCCCAGACCAGTGTTCATATTATACAGGCCCCATCTTCCTGTATTCTTTGTAATCCTGCTTGTCCTCCACTAGTAGGAGTTTTGCCCCCATGATAATCTTCCTGTATTTCCCTCAGGGGTAGATATTATTTTCTCATTTTCAGGGAATGTTTTAAATAGTGTTTTCATGACCAGTGTTGAAACTAATGTACTTTCTGGAATTTATTTTTGACAAGTACATGAACTTTTTCGAATAACCAACCCTTTTTCATAAATTTGGGTATTTCTTATTATACAGTGATGCAGTTTAAGGGGGAAAATGAAGACTAAAATGTAGGCTATTTTGATACCCTTTAGGAATCATATCTTCAGGTGAAACAAAGAAAACAATTGGTTAAACAAAATTGTAAGATGGAAAGTATTCTCATTTGTATAAGGCATTCAGGCTTCCTAATAGAACTGAACCTTTGAGGGAGAAATGACTGTTCCTATGTTGTAAATAATAATGTCATGATTTTTATATAGTAAATAAAGGAAAGGATAATGATAATTAGAATTATGAACGCCTTACAAAATTTCAAAATTTATTTTTGAATATGTTATGCTGGTATAAACAACACCCGTATCAAGACACAGGACATTTTTGGCACACCCATACCACTTTCCTGTCAGTTCTACCTATCCTTGAGTGTAACCATTAGTCTGACTACCGTCAACATCCATTGGACTTGCTGTAATTAGTTCATTTAATCATTCGTCATATTTCCTTATTTTTTCCTCATTTTTGTTTGCTTTTAATTCCTTCTGAACAGGCTGACTACATTGTTATTTTTGACAGTCTCTTTGATTATATTTTGCTTCATTAAATAAATAGTTTCACCTGGGTGTTGCCACATGCCTGTTGGCATGTCTGTAATCCTAGTACTGGGAAGGTTGAGGCAGAAAGATTGAGAGTCAAGGACAGCCTGAGCTACCTAGAGAATTCTTGGGTAACATGGACTATATGATTAGACCTTGTCTTAAAAACAATTTTTATTTTATCTCACTTTTCTGATATATTTCCCTCAGGATTCAGATACAATTAAGTCTTCTTTCATTGTGAAACGCTTCTTCACATTGCTTGCTTCTCATGCACACTTGTATTCCTGCTGCCCTTGGCTGTTGAGGACAGGCTCTCAGCAGTTGACTGCTCAAAATCCATACAATTCTTTTAAAATTTCTATATCTCTTACCTTTTCTCTGAGGATGATTTCTAAGGAGTGGAACTACTAAATTAAAGGGTATGATTTAAGTCTACCAGCACTAAAAGTGGTCAGATTGCTTCCCAGAAATGCGTTAACCAGTTTACATTACCACTACTACTACTACTACAAGAAAGTATGCATTCTTTTCACTATATTCATGACCAATACTTGGTATTATTCTTTTTTCATCTTTATTAATTTCATAGGAATTACCTTAGTTCTGTGTTCCTTTTGTAATTAAGCAAAGAACACATTAACAGATTTAAGTTTTTAGTTATAAAAATTGGAATTATAAAACTACTAGAAGAAAATACCAGGGAATACAGTGTATTTTCTAGGCATGATGTAAAGCTGAAACATAAAGATATGTAACTGAGATTTTAAAGTTTGTGAATATCAAAAAACATTGAAGGTGAGGCAAAGAAACATTGATACACATTTAGGTAGAAAAGCAACTAAAATGTCTGATTTTCAGATTTTTTTTGTCATTAAAAAAGGTAAAGGATATATGTAGTTACTTTAGACAAAGAAAACTGTAAAGCCATATAAACTTAAACGTCTCAAATGTAAAGATTTATTTGTAATTAATTCAGAGTATCAAAAATGTACTTCCATTTCATGTTAGTTCTGATGGTATTTGTAAATTTGATAGTCTTATGACCAAACTTGGAGCGCAAAGAAGCAGATCTACAATGATGTTTAATGGTCATTATTTACTTGGACGTCGTTTGGTCTGTATTATTTGCATTAATGATATGTACATTTGTTAGACCTTTGAGAGAGAACAAATCTGTAAACTTTCTGGCTAAAAATAATTGTTTTTGCTGAATGAGCAGGGTTCTTTTGTTGGGTTTGCAGGGTTCATTTTTGGGATTTGAATTTGCCACATGACAGGAAAATATACTTTGTTATTTACTGAATTACATGGAAGCCTTAGAAGCAAACTTAGAAACTTTAAAATGTTATCTCAGCTTGTATATTTTGTAAGTGCTGCCTAAAGGAGAAAAATAATTTACTCAAGGTATTCAGTAATTAGTGGCAGAAGTAATCATGATTCTTACCCTTTTATGGTATCACATTGTGTGACTTGTAATTTCTAGCTTGTTATAGTGTATTTGGGTTATGCCCTTCAAAAAAATTTTTTTAACACTATATTGGTCCTTGTGCATGCTAAGCAAGTGCTCTACCATGGAGATATCCTCGGCCCTTAAAACTCTAGAATCCAAATTGACAACTTTATATAAGTGGTTGTATATTTTGATAACAGTGATGTTGGTAAGCTTTCTGAGTACAGTATTTGATGTGTCTGTTTAATCTTAGACAATATCAAATGTGCTGTAGAATATATAGTGTTTTGGGAGTTGTTACCTGAATTTTAAATTTGTAAAGTCTTTTTTTGAGGTTTGATTTTCATTATGTGTTGTGGTTTTTCAAATGAAACGTAGAGTTCCAAATACTGAACTTCTGTGAACACAAGCTGTGGAATTGGTATATTATTTTATGCACTGTTTAATTGAATAAATAAATTGTCTGTAGCAGTGAAGCACAAGTGGAGCCAGAAGACAATACTTTTCCTTTATATAATTTATTTTTATTATATATTTATATTGTCTAGTAGGTTATAAATTTCATGGCATACAGTCATGTGGGTCTTTTAGAATGTGGTAAAGAAAAGAATGACTAAAGATTCCCTATATTTCATTTCTAGGCCTTCTTTTGTTTTGGCTTTGTTTCTCTGAAAACAGATGCCATTAATTTAAGAAGTAAACCTCAGAGCTGTGTGTTCTTGTAATACAGTGCTTTCATTATTCAATATATAGCTTCATGGGTGAAGAACATCAATGGAGTAAAGCTAACATGAGATTTTTGAATATTGCTGTTTAGTATATATTTTACTTTGGCCTTTTATTTGTTGCTTTGATACAAATTTAGTTTTTAGTTAATGAACTTTCCTGGATATGAACAGAACTACTCTTTGGAGTTTTAGCTCTGCTGCCATTAGACTGTGGGTATGAGGAAAGCTTGTTTGACACAGAAACACATCTCTTGAGAAACTTTTGGTAGCTATGACCAAATTCTCGAGAAAAACAACTTAGAGGAGGAAAGGTTTACTTTGGCTCACAGTTTCAGAAGTTTCAGTCTGTAGTCACCTGTCTCTGTTTCTCCTGGTCCTGTGATGAGGCAGGATATCATGGTAGGAAGCATGTGGTGAGACAAAGCAGCTCACTCAGTTCAGTGCAGATGTGGGCAGAGTAAAAGAGGATGTGCTGCATGGTTTCATCCTCCTCCTGTTTTTATTCCTTTGAGGCCCCCAGCCTATATAGGATGATGTCTTGCACCTGGAAGGTAGATCTCTGCCCTCAGGTTGCGGTCCCATAGACCTGCCAATTGACTCCAGAAACACCTGGAAACACTCTCACAAACATTACTAGAAGTATGATTTACTTATTTACAAGGTGTTTCTCAATTCAGTCAGTTGACAACCAAGATTAACGATCACAGAATCTAAACTATTTTCAACATGTAAACTTGGATCTGACATATTTTGATGGTAGTTAGTAGTTGAAACATTTATGAGAGGGGTGATGAACAGAGAGTGTTATAGGACATACTGGAAAGAACCTTATATGCAAATTGTCTTTTTCTTCACTTGTGGTTTGTCACCCAGCAGATTAGGACTTTTCCAATACTATGTGCATTCTTTCTAAGTATCTAATGTTTTATCGTTGACAGTCAAATTCAACTTCTCTTTTTATCATTTATTTTTTATTTTTTGTTTTAAAGATAGTAAAATCCAACAAAACATAACAGAATGAAGTCAATCAAAACAAAGCAGTAGAACTGGTACAGAACTTCTAAGAAAGATACTATGAGAACAATAGCTACTATAGTATATCTTGTTATTTTCAGAATAGTTGACCATTCCAACAGGTATAGTAAAATCAAACCAAAAAAACCAAAACAAAACAAAAAACCAGCCACACAGTAAAGCCAATAAAAACAGAGTATAAAATAAGGCCAAAAAAAAAAATCAGAATAAAGCAGAACAATGAGAACAATATTGGGCCTCGAAGACAAGACAGAAGAGAATCACCCATTTTTGCTACATTGCATACTGTCATCTCCCAAGGAGATGCTCAGGTTGCCAGCCCCAGGCTTGTCTTCTGATTAGAGGCACTCAGACCCGGCAGGGCAGGCACCCGAGAAGCCCATTTCTTTCTCCTCCTGGGGTCCGCGCTGGTCGCACAGGCCCCTGAAAGGCAGTCTTACTTGTCTTCTGGTTGGAGACGCTCAGGCCCGGCGGGGCAGGCACCTGAGAAGCCCATTTCTTTCTCTTCCTGGGGTCCACGCCAGTCGCACAGGCCCCTGGCCAACTCCTCTTTTTGATAGAAAAGGTATTGTTGAAAAGAAGTGGTAGCTTTCTGTGCAGCCAGAATTTAAACGGAAACTGGCCTGCATTAGAAGGCCCAACAAAATGTGTATTTTGTCTTTCTTCATTTCTTTCTACCTTTTTTCTCTTCCTCTTTCCTTATGGCATGGGAAAGACAGAAAGTTGTTTATCTGTTGCTCCATCAAGAACATTGAGACTGTTCTCTTTTAGAAGCCTGAAAATAGACTAGTGTTTTGGATATACACTTAAGATTGTTTTCTGGGTTTGTATTAAATTGGCAGTTTGATAACAAAATGAATGTTTTTCTTATGAATTGTACCTCTTTCTGTACATCTGTTCTTTAGAAATTTCCCTGGGACAACATTGCTTTTCTGCTGAAGCATTAGCTTTTGAAGGCTTTAACATTGTGCCTTCATGATAAATTGAGATAATATTGTAGGACATTTTTAAGAAGGCAGTGAGTAACTGTTATGGATTACAAACTGGTGGTCAACTTAGCACCAGTTGAATTAATTCAGCTGGTGTTGAGTAAAAGATGCTCCACCTGAAGAAAGTTGCCAGCATAAATAGGGACGTGGAGAAGAAGAGCCAGGCGTTGTGGGTTCTTCCAAGAGTTGTTGTTCGAGCCGCTGGTTCTCCTGGAGGTGCTTGTCATGCTGGCTTCCCCAATATGGATTCTGCCATTATCGTCGGAGGAGCTCGGGACCTCATCGGTGACAGTGGCTGTGGTTCACGTTGCGGGAGCCCTGCTCCTCACATTGTGCATCGCTTCCTGGCTCCGGAGGGGAGGCTGTGTGCTGGAGAAGCTGGTCACGCTGGGCTTCCTGACCTGTGCTCAACTGTTCTCCATCGTCGGAGGAGCGTGGGACCTCATCGCCGTTGGCTAAGCATTATAAAAATCATACATTTTATTTTTTATCTGTGTTTTACTGTGAGTTTAGATTCCTATAGTAGCACAAACTACCAGTACACATGAGGGTAGATAATTGACCCTTTCCATGATTGTATCAAGTCAGAAAGTGGAAAACTTACAACTAATGAGTTGTTAGCTTAATGAAACTAAACTTAGTAAATTACCAATCATTAACAAATTATCACTGCAATAAATATTTTTTTCTTTATAAGTCAGTTTTAAAAATAAATTCAGTAGTCTTTATGAGTAAATTTTTTTGTTTTGAAAAGTGAAATAATTTCATGTATATTATGTAGATTAAGATATTTCATATGTAATAAAGTTTGCTTGAGTTGATGTGTATAGACATTAATTTTATTGGTACATTTTAGAGGTAATCATACAGATACATTTAATGGACACATTTCTATGTGGGGATGGAAGGAGTAGAAGATCTAATCCATGCTTTTAATTTTTCAACTCCCATGAATAAAATTAGTAGTACTTAAAGATACTCTTTTATTTCATTGATTAACACTGGTATTTTTTGGAGCATCCTTATGAAAGTAAAGAATGAAGGAAACTCAATGATTACAGTTCAAATATTTTAAGGTTTCAAATATGACTTTAAAATTTCTTTTAATTCCACTTACAAAATTATGATTTGTTAATAAAAATAATATAATACTCCTGAAACAAAATATAACCCCAAAATGCATTGAAGTTTCTCCAAGAGCAAAATATCCATAAATTCATAATACAGAATTTGGAGTTTATTTCTAAGCAAATACTTTTTGTTTTGCAGTGCTGGGATTTGAACCTAGTGTTTTGAGCACGTTACGCAAGCACTCTACCATGTGTTTGTTATAAACGGAGCCCCAGAATGTTAAGACTTTAGAGTGAGGATATATGGCCTTCTGAAAAATCTTGTTTGTGCACTTGAAGTATTTTGATTTGTTGGGTTTACATGCTTCTCGAGACATAACAAAGATGGAATTCAACGTATACTGGGGACTCCTAGGGGTCCAATTTAGAGGAGTTTGCCTATAAAATTGAAAATACTGACAGTTTTATATAAAGCACTCTAACAACTCATACTCTATAATTTAGTGAATGGGATTTATGTAATTTGCATGTCTTACCTCAGATGACTTTGTATTTTTTCCAGTTGCTTCTGGGATATTACTGAGAACTAGGCAATTTCCATCATTGTAATTGTGCCATGCCCAAGGTTACGTAGCAAATTTTTGATGCTTGGTACCTGAATATAGGTAGGTCTCCTTACTCTTTGATCTTTCCATATGCTAGGGTATTTTACTTGCTTGTTAATCTAAATTGAGATTTTAGAAATCTTAGTCTGTTTATTAAGTATTTCACAGTGCATACAAAAAGTGAACTTGGAAGTAAAATTGCCCAAATAAAATGAAATTTTTCTTCCAAGTTGCCAATATGCATTTTTGGGTAGAGGTTTTCTTTGTGTATGTATTACAGTTTTACTTTGCTTTTTAGATTAACAAAATTGAACTGTGCTGATTAAAATCCAACTTCCCTGTAATTTTGATTTTTAAAAACTTACTAGCCTAGCTATGTGTTCCCATTTCAAAACAGTCCAACTTGGGTATGCTAGAGAAAGCAGGATAAACTCCTTAACAAGGTAACTTTTTCTTTATTTATTCTTTGAGTCGAAGTTTAGGAAAATCCCTAAGAAAGTCTAAAATTCATGATAAGTGTTTATTGGACTAGATAAATTTTTGAATTTGAGTATAATAACTAATGCCACTGGAAAACCGTAACTGGGATTTAAAAACCTACCTTAAAAGAAAACACTCATAAACTAGAATGCCTGAAAGGGAACTCCTCAGCGGAACTTCTAGAAGGAAGGTTTATTATCAAGGGCTGCACTGAAGAGTAATCAGAGAAGTTCCAAGTTGTAGATTTGTTTGGGTCGCAGAGTCCTGTTATGATTGGACCGGAAGTAAGCATGATTTATTTTCTTCAATTGTGATTGGCTAAAAACCTTTTCTTTCTGTATTTTCTAATACTGGAATCTGGAACACTTTCCCGTGTTTTTATTATCTGACCCATGTGTTTAAACTGTGCACTAGTACTAAAAATACTCAAATTGGTGCAGAGACAGTTTGTGAAATTCAGGCACGCTGATAAAAAGCCCGCAGAGAAGCATTCAGCGTTCTTACAACAAAGCCGCGGGAGAGGTAAATCTTCGAATAGCTGAAACATAATACTAGTTCGCCGCAATTGGATAGAATGAATGACAATTTTTTTTCTTCGGTTTCCTTTAAAGTCGCAGACTATTTTTGTGACTGAGTTCTGTGGGCTTAGTTTTATGTTGGGAACACTGCCGTGCTTGGGACTGCGGGACTGTTAATTCAGGATAATCTAGCCGACAGGCACCGTGTGTTCCGGAAAACAGCGTCCTGGAGATGAGTTGTCTAACCTGGAGTTTATTTTGTGATCCATGGTGCAAACAGCACACCTCAGTCTCACCTCTGAGGGAGTGACCACAGCTATAAATGCTATTCCTAGTGCTGCCGAAGAACGCCCTCCCTTCCCTCAGTGTGTCCTCTCGCTCTGGTGCCGGAGGGCGCCGCCGCAGGGCCGGGCACTACTTTTCGTCTGCGGTGGTTCCGCCGACCCTCGCGCCGCTTCCCCGCCCGCTGCCGCGGAAGGAGACGCGGGCGCTCGCAGCCGCCAGTGGGAGAGGCGGAGTACTCCTGGTTGCGGCGCTGTGGCGGCTGCGGCCGGGGCTGCCTTGGGGCCTCTGGACTGTTGAGTAGGAATTTCTGTCAGTTGTTTTGTGAAGCTGTAGCGCAGGCGGCGACTCTGGAAGTCTAGGGGAGTAGTAGGGAGAGCGCGAGACTGAGGTCGTTGTGTCCTCCGAGCGTCCGGTGCGCCCCTGAGTCTGCTGCTGCTCGCTTACGGGACAGCCACTGCCACGGGGTCCTCTTTCCTCAGCATGGGCGACCGGTAGGACGGGGTCTCGCCAGGACGGGGTCTCGCCGGTCACTCGGCTGAGGAGGCGGCAGTCACTGTGGCAGCCTCTGCGATGGCGGTGGGGACTCGGCCGGAGCTGGTGGGGAAGCGGTTCCTGTGTGTGGCGGTCGGCGACGGCGATGAGGCGCGTCCGGAGCGCAGGGAGAGCGGACGCTGCCGGCGGAGCTGGCGCGCGGGGGTCATCCGAGCGGTGTCACACCGGGACAGCCGCCATCCGGACCTGGCGGTAAGGGGGCAGCTGCGCCTTGCGGGCCACCTCGGCACCTTGCTCGGCCCAACTCAGTGGTGGTCACGCCCCTCTTCCCAGCCTGGTGACTTTGCCCAGGTTCCTGGCTCCGTCACCTTCTCCCGGCTAGTAGCTTCCCTGGCGAGCTTTGTCGAGCAGAACTCTGGAGTCCCTCACAGCCGCTGGCCATCCGTCCCGGCCGGACACGGTCCGGTCCAGGAGGGGTCGTCGTGGGGCGGTAGACCTCTACTGAATGCAGCCTGGAGCCTGCGCCTCCTGAGCGCAGGCAGGTGGGGGCGGGCCGGCGTGGAGGGAGGTGGCCTGCTTCAGCGGCATCTGTCTGTTTGCGAAGTCTTCATAGAGCCCGGGCTAGCGATGCAAAACTTATTCCCTGAAGGGTGAAGTTGGGTGAAGAGTTACCTGGATTTTCTGTCAGTCCCGGGATTCCTCTCATTCTGAGGCAAATCCTGCAGTGGCTGTGGTGCCCTGAGTCAGCCTGTTCTTGGATGCTTGGCTTACTAACTGGAAACGATGAAAAAAGATTTTTGATGTGGGGAATAGTGGAAATTAGTATTTTCCCTTCTTTTGTATTTTGTTAGAAACCGATCGTGCAGTACGGTCAAGATGTCCCTACATTTTTAGTATTATTTGAAAGAAAGAAGTGTTGTAAATGAAAATGTTAAATGCCAGGTAAAACCTTAAACCACCTCCCCCTATTATAGTACTGTCATGTTTTCTTTCAGTAGTGTAGGTATGTGCACATTATTTTGAAGTGGGATGTGGGCTTTTTTATTCAGGCTCATTCTCATTAGGGGACAGGTTGAAGGTAAGGGGTGGAGTGGATATTGTGCAGTGACTAGGCTTTCCGAGGCTGTGTTATGAATACATAATCCATGAAATTTATTCCTAGTGCCTTTTGGTGAGTGCCTTTTTCACTGAAAGTCTCAAATTTGGATTTTGATCCTCTCATTTTGTGTATACAGGCATCCAATTCCACATTCAATGTAATATCCATGTATGTACTTACCCTGTTTTAATATTTTTTGGGGGGTTTCTGAGTGTATTTGTATAAACTCCTCTATTTCTAGCACTGTAATCAGTTATACAGTTTCTTGTGGCATATGTTAACATTGAGTTGATATTGCAAAATATGTTTGTTTTGTTAATAGGTATTTCTAATAGGAATAAGAACAGAGGTGATTTTGAAGATTTTGCTTGATTATTCTTATTTAAAAGGAGAAAAAAGCATCTTTAAAAACATTTATCTTAATGGTTATATAAATTGTGGCACTTCGTAAGCACTTTTGGTTTTTTAAAAGGCATGGAGTGAACCCATTTCTTTTTGCAGTGTGATATGAAAATTGTCCTAGATTTTATCTGGAAGCTAGTTGGATAATAGTATAGCATTTTAAAATTATTTCAAGACAAATATGCAGTCATATTTTGTTTTTTTACAGCGTTGTGTTTCAGAAGGTTCATGAAAATTGAGAGATAGTTTCAAGTTAACTTATGAAACAAAATATATTAAGAGAGTTATTTGGAAATTTAAATGATATAAAGAGGGTATCTATATCCAACCCCCCTCACCCTCAGGACCTGGGGAATGGTAGGTAAGAGCTTTAATATTGAGCTGTAACCCTATCCGTTAAAAAATTTTTGAGAGAAGAGTTCTTTAAGTTGCCCAAGCTGGATGTGAACTTGAAATCCTGATTGAGGCTCATGAGTAGCTGGGATCATGGATGTACATCACCACCCTCAGATCATTAATGATACATTATTTTTGTAAATACTAAGCTATTAAGTTGGGTATTTTAGAAGTAAATTGTCTATGAATGGTGGAGTTTGACTATAAGGCCAGGAAAGAGTTATGTGAGGTGATGGAATTGTTTTGTATTCAGGTTATTAGTTGTACAAGTGTGCATATATTTGTCAAAACTCATGAATTATATATATAATATCTTTATCTTTCACTATATGTAAATTTTGCCTAAAAAGAAAAAAAAAAAGTAGAGTGAACTATGTTATGAACCTTTTTTTGTGTGTCTGAAATTGAACTGAGGACCATGTACTTGCCAGACAGGCGCTTGGGTTGCTGAGCTAAATCCCTGGCCTCATGAAATGAACCTTTGACAGTTTTTCCCTCAATAATCTTTATTTGAGAAATGAATGTTAACTGTAGTGCAATTTCAGCTTATTCTATGTCCTACAATTTAATGCTAATTTCCAAACTTTCTTATTTCTTAAATGAATGAGATTTGAAACAGTTTAGTGCCCATGTAATGTCATCTCCCTCTTACACTTGTTACTGCATAGTGAATTTTAAAGTGCTTGATCAATTATATGAAAAATGTTATGTTTTTAATGTTATAAATATGTATAATTAAAAACCTGTAAATATATTAGACATTATAACTGTACTTAGTTTCAAAATTGGAAAGTAGTTTAGGGTGTCTTATAATCAGTTATTCTTATGTTTGATCACCTGAGAAATTACCATGTGTATTGATTTCTTATCCCTGCTTTAACATAACTACACAGATGTATTATTTTACAGTTCTATAGATCACAATTCTGGCTCACTAAAGTAAAATGAAGATGTGGATCTGGGGGAAATTGATTTCCTTTTCTTTTCTGGCTTTTATTATATTTTACTTTTTGACACTAGGGATTGAACTCACAACCTCACACTTGCCAAGCAGATGCTTACACCGTTCAGCTATGTCCTGTACCCTCTTTTCTGGCGTTTAGAAGGTACCCACATTCCTTGGCTCATGGCCCCCTTCTTCTGTCTTAAAAGCCAGCCAGGTTTTCTCTCTGACCATATTCCCTAGTCATCTTCTTTTGATTTCCTTCTGTTTCCCTTTACTACTTTTAAGTGCCCTTGTGATTAATTGGGTACACTTTGATAACTCAAGATAATCTTACCTTTTACTGATTAAATAACATATCCACAGTTTCTGTGGATGAGGGCATGAATACCATTGGGATAGACTTATTCTTACCACATACTGGTCCTAAATATACTCTTGAATAATATGAACATATTTAGGTTCCCCCCCCGTATTGTTTATTTTATTATTATTACAGTATTTCCTTCTGATTTGGAGAACTTGTGTAGTTTGATACAAATAAATTAAGACTAAAATTTTCTATTTTATGTCAAAAGTTTTATGATGCCACTAATCTGTCTTAAGTAATGGGTTTACTTGGTAGGGTTTTACTAGATTGGACAATTTCATTTACTCTGGTGGTGGTGTTTTGAAAGATGGCTTGATAACTTTCTGCATTGTGTATATTGGAACTGTACCAACGAACAAATAATCTTAACCTTCTTTATCCAGGAATACAAACAGATAATGGTATACATCAGAGCATTCTGCATGCTGTTTTTTAAATTTCCATTGTTTAGAAAAGTTCTTTTGGCATACATTATTGAACTTTACTGCTGCCCTTTTTTAAAAAAAAATTTTAATTTTTTTTGTGGCACCAGGGATTGAACTCAGAACCTTGCACCTGCCAGGCAGGCGCGTAAGCCACTGAGCCAAACTCCCAGCCCTAGTTTTTTGAGACAGGGTCGCACTATGTAGCTCAGGCCTGCCTTGTGCTCGATGTTGTAGCCCAAGCCGGCCTTGAATTCACAACACTCCTACCTCAGCCTCCCGAGTGCTGGAATTAAAGGTGTGCGTCACCACACCTGGCTCTTGCCCTATTTTTTGAGGAACTTTTCTAGAAGATTGATAGTATTATGGAAAGACAACTCATATGAAGATATTATTCATATTTGAATGATAATGCCAATGAAAGCAAAGATCGATTTATTCTCAGTTCATTCTCATATTCTGACAGCAGCCCTTTACACATATTTACTTATTTATTATTATTATTATTTTTTTTTTTTTGTATCAGGAATCAAACTCACAACCTTGCACTTGCCAGGCAGGCACTTAGGCCACTGAGCTAAATCCCCAGCCCTATATTTTGAGACAGGGTCTCACTATGCAGTTCAGGTTGGCCTTGAACTCACTTTGTAGCCCAGGCTGGTCTCAAAACTCAATAGCGATCCTCCTGTCTCATCCTCCCAAGTGCTGGAATTGAAGACGTGCCACCACACCCGACTTACGCGTATTTATTTACTAGTTTATTTATCTACCTCTGTATTCACCTACCCATCTGCTATTCTTTATACTTAATGTGGTTGCATCCATTTTTAAGCTGTTTCTCTCTACAGAGTATTTAACAAATTGTGTTCTTTTTTTTGTACACAAGAGGAACAACAACAACAAAAATCATACCATTTCGAACACCAAACTTACAAATTTGCTTGTGTTTTGGAGAATTTTCTGATAATATTTTGAAGAGGAGCCACTAACCTGGGAATGTAGCATTTAAACTTTCCTGGGACTACGGATATAGCTCAGTGGCATAGCTCCTGCCTGGCAATTGAAAGTTCCTAAGTTCAATTCCCAGTACAGAAAACCCCCCAAAAACAACAACAACAACAAAAACCAAACCAAACCAACAAACAAAAAAAACCCTTTTCTGAACTGCATACAGATAAAAGTAACTTTTCAAAATTTTTGAATTTTAAATATAAACTATTAATGTTCAGGACATTCAGTGATTGCTGATTATAAATAAGTCCTTTTTCCCCACTTCTTTTTAGTCCTGCTGTTTCTAATTCTGTAAATCTCTGCTTTTCTTATGTTTTGGATAGTTCTTCAGGTCAATCTAACATTTATATTATTCTCTTGCACTATTCAAATGTTTAATTTTTAAATGAACGATTTTTACTTTATTGATCAGTTTGACTGATAAGTATAGTGAAAATTAGTTTAGCTGGTGGTAGGTAGAAGAACTTTAACATCTAAGTTGAGTAAACAGACTGTTTTTTGCCCTTGTGAACTTGTTATTATTGATCTTAAAAACAGGCATAGGAACATGAGAAATTGTCATAATCTCCTCATAGGTAAGTAGAAATTTTGGGAGGTAATCATCATTAATATTTTGCAAATTAATTATAAAGATGACACCATTTTTAGGTCACATATTATGAGTGAGCTTTTATACCATGTGTCACTGATAATTAATTGTAGGTCCACTTTACCTGCAATTCTGAAATCTAGATAACCATAGCAGCTCAGTGATTTTTTTTAAATATTTTATTCATAATAAAAGACAAGGCAGAAGAGAATCCCCCATACTTGCTACATTGCCTGCTGTAAAGAGATGCTTGGGTTGCTGACCAGAGGCCTGGCCAAATCTACAAAGCAAAAGTTTGTTGATGTTCCTTGGTTGCTATCAGTCCAGCCAGACCTCCGAAACAGCAGGTTGCTTGGGGTGGGGTGGGTAGTGTTGTCCCTGATTCCAACCCCGCGCGCGGTGCCGCTTGGGCCGGGCGGGGGCCCCTCTTGGGGCCCTTCTTGTTCTCCTCCAAGGTCCTGGGCTCAGGACCCGGGAAGGCAGTCCATATTGAGTCCTGATCGGTGCCTGCGCCGCTCGGGCCGGACGGGGGCCCCTCAGCTCAGTGATTTTTAATGATTCATTTTGAAGCAAAAATCTGACCTATTTTTTTCTTCGGTGTGGTTTTACTAGGGCATAAACCTAGGGCACTTTTCACTGAACTGCAGTTCCAATTACCCTCCCATTTAATGTATTCCGAGGCAGGATCTCACTAAGTTGCCCAGACTGGGGTTGAACCTGCAGACCTCTTGTTTAAGCCTCCCAGAGTACTGAGATGAACTCCTTTTTAAAAGTAGAGTCTGTTAATTGAATAGTTTTGTTTGTAAGAGAAATGTTAATAGTGTGCTTAATTTTAGAGTTCTGCTCTCCATTTGTTAGTAATCAGTCTTATATACAAATTGCACTAGCTGTCTGCCTAGTGTTCAGATAAACAATTTTACTTAGTGTGGATTTTTAGCAAACTTTTGTTATAAAATTCTTTTTTTGTTTGTTTTTTTGGTTTTGTTTTTGTTTTGTTTTGTTTTGTTTGTTGGTGCCTGGGAGTAGAACTTAGAAACTTGTGCTTGCCGAGCAGGCACTTATGCCACTGAGCTATAGCCCTCGCCCCTATAAAATTCTTAATCTGACAGAGAAATCAATAAGGATTACATAATTCATCCTTTATTTTAGTTTTGTTTGTTTGTTTTTGTTTTTTTGAAACAGAGTCTCCCTGTGTAGTCCAGCCTGGCCTTTGCTGGTTTTGAACTCACAGTGATCCTTTTGCCTCAGCCTCCCCAAGTGCTGGGATTAAAGGTGTGCACCATTGTGCTGGCTTCATCCTTTGTTTTAATGTTGGTTCTAAGTTGTCAATGTTAAACGTCTTCTGAAATTATATAACTGGATGGCATCCTTTCATGTAGGTTTCTTTGTTTTTTTTTTTTTTTTTTTCTTTTTTGAGACAAGTTCTCACTATGTAGTTCAGGCTGACCTGGACTCACTATGTAGTCCTGGTTGGCCTTGAACTCATGGCAGTCTTTCAGACTCAGCCTCCCAGGTGCTGGGATTACACGTCACATAGCATTTTTATTTTACATTCTGTTTTTATAAAATTTTAGTAAACCAGTTGATCAAAATGTGAACTTTATGTTTACTGTATAATGTGGAACCTATTGATTCAATTGAAACATACATCTTTAATTAGTAGAAAAACTGTTTATAATTCCTATATTATTTTGCTGGACATAGAGTTAAAATTCTAAAGTTACAGTGTGTTGTAGGGCTGTTTCCTAGACTTAACCAAAGGGGATTGAATCATCTGAGAATTACTTTATTGAATTTGGACAAGGTAGATAATACAGTGAAATCTACTTTTGGGAGTTTATCAGTGAGTGTGTAGATTCCTTTTGGATTACTTATTTCATAAAAGAACAAATTTTGAATACAATGCCTGGTAACTCAAACCATCTTAACAAAATGGATATCAGTAGAGCCTCTGTTGAATTACTTAGAATAAGTAAGAAGTGTGTGGGTGTGGTTGTGTTTCTGGATGTGTTTGTAACTGAGCACTTAAAACCTGTAGATACTGTGAGAGGTAGCCTTAGGGTTGCACCTGGCCTGTAATCCCAGAATTTGGGAAGCTGAGGCAGAAGATCACCACTTGGGAGTTTGAGACCATCCTAGGCAATTTAATTAACAGTTTAGGATGAGGATGACCTCAGCGTGAAGGCACTTGGTTTAGTCCCCTGTACCAAAAACAAAACAACCGAAAGGTAGTTTCTTACGGTATATTTGTAATAGTTTCATTTTACAGATCAAGCCTTAGTTTTCTCATTTGTCTGATGAATGAAGGACTTGGTTTAGAGCCACACATTTTCCTAGTCTATAATTTTAGAATTGTCGTTAATAGTTTTTACCTGCAGTGTCTTGGAAAAACATTTGTCACAAAAGTTAGTATTGCATGTCCATATGCAAGGTCCACAGTTCTTCTGTGTAAATAATGCGATTTATTTCTATTTAATGTTTTTTTTTAATGATCAGCATTTTTTTTTTTTTTAATGGAGTCTTACTCTGTTGATCAGGCTGGTCTTGAACTAGGCTCAAGTAATCCTCTGCCTCAGTTTCCTTAAGTAGCTAGGACTACAGATGTATGCCATGGTGCCTGGCTTGAATTCATTTAATTAAAGAAGTGAGGTAGAATAAATATCCCAAGCCAATGATACTAGGCCTTGAAATGATTCATTATTTCTTCATGTACTTGGAAGATTCAGTCAGCTCTAATTTTTGGTGAAAGAAATGTCTAATTCAGGTGGCTCAAAAGAAGTCACATTAAGATCTTTACTTTCCTTTTGATCTGTTAATCTGAAATTAGGAAAGAATGCATTTATCGTTTTACTTCTGTTTTGATAGGTATTTTTGGAAAGAAAGGGAATATATGGTACTCATTTGGGAATACTTTCTTTGATTTTCTTCATTTTATTAAAATATATGTTGAAGTTTTCAAAATTTGTGATTCCTAATATGATAAATAATGCACTTTGATAAAATTCAGATAAACTTGTATCATTGCCTAGAATGAAAGTATGGACTTTTGGGATCAGATGTAGCATATAATTATGGCTAAATCATGCAATGTGTGATCCTTAATTTCTCTATGCTACTTTCCTATCTCAGAAAGGAGTTCTTGTGAGGATTATATGAGTTATGTGGGAAAGGAACTAATAGTAGATGCCTTAGTCACTTTGCTCTTGCTGGCACACAATACCTGACACACAACACTTTAAGGAAGAAGGTTTATTTGGGGTGATGGTTTCAGCCCATGGTAGGCAAGCTCCAAAAGAGAAACAGTTTGCGTGGGAGTGGAGTTTCAGAAAGGTGCTCAACCCATGGCTGCCATGAAGCAGAGAACCGGGCAAGGGAAGAATGGGGAGGGAGAGATTACCCTTCAAGGCACACCCCTAGTGACCCACCTCCAACTGAGCCTCACCTCCGAATAGCATATTCAGCTACTGAACTCGTCAGTGGATTTATGATCCAGTCACCTTTCAAACACATGAGGCTTTTGGAGGACATTTTAGATCTGAACTGTAGCAGTAGATACTTTTATTTTTTACTTTATTTTTGTGAAATTATCTTTATTTGAGAAATGTTTTCTATGTTTACTGGTATATTAATTAGTTCTTTGAATATGTATTTGTTTAGCCCCTGAAGGGTAAGAGAAAGTCAAAGTTTTGAAATCATGTAACTGGTGTCAGGGCAGAAATTCAAATACATGTTTTTGATTCCAAATTTAGTGTTCCTTGATACTCTTGTCACGTTGCTTCTTGCAAGTGGCTTGTAACTCATAGACTTTCATAGTAAAAACAAAACATCCCTTTAATTGCTACAGCAATGGGTATATATAAATTTTGCTTCTTCTTGATTTCTGTTCTCTAATGGTCCAAGTCCTTTTGCGCTGTAATTTTTCTTTTCTTACCTGAGTATAGTTCCTTCTTCTAAATTTGGTATGAAAACTTCCAGTCCTTTGCCTACTGGTTTTTACCTTCTTTTTTCTTTTTAAATTAATCATGTTATTCTCTTTGGAGAACTCTTGTAGTTCTTTAATAATTACTTACAAATTTGCAACTTAAACACTAACCTTTCTTCAGTCTGTTCATTTTTTTTTTTTTTTTTTTGCGGCACTGGGTAATGAACTGACAGTCTCATGCCTGCCAGACAGGCATTTAAGCCACTGAGCCGAACTCAGGCCGGCCTTGCGCTCTCGTTGTAGCCCAAGCCAGCCTCGAACTCACAACGCTCCTCCTACCTCAGCCTCCCGAGTGCTGGGATTAAAGGCGTGCACCACCACGCCCGGCTTTGTTCATTTTTCTTACATGAATGTCCTGTATTTGAATCCAATACAATTTCTGTAAAATGTAATATATTCATAGGAAACTAACCGCTCTTTTGGGACTTAATTTGAAGTCTCCTCTGGACTGTGCAAACTCCTTCATCTTTCACATTTCCCTCACCTTTAATGTAGGCATTTACACGTTTCTGCATATTTCCTCCCCACAATTGGAAGTTGCCTCGAGTCTCAGTTCATTTCAATTTTTGTTACTGCTAGGTCCAAACCTTTCTCGCCCCAATATGTATTCAGTATATTCATTTTACTTTTAGGTTTCTACCTTCTCCAACTCTATTTAGTGTAAATAGGTTACTCATCCTGGATTTGCCTTCAGTTTACTTTGTTCTGTTCCCTATTCATTAGCCTTTATCTGATCAAGTATGAATGTTATTCTGTAAGAGTGTTTAGGTTTCTTCAGTCTTATCTCTCAACTTTTGAAACTTAAAATTCACTAATCCCATACACAAACTGTTGTGCCTGTTTGTATTTTAAAAAGCTATAAAATGCATTTCCTATTTCCTCTGAAATTTCATTTACTGATGAAAAGTTTCTGATGTTAAACTGATAGATAAATGACTATCTTTTGTTAAAAATGGTGTTTGTTGCATGAACTAAGTGAAAATGGGAGAAGATAATCAAGTGATAAAGTTTGTTATTTAATTTTGTTTCATGAAAGAGTTCTAAGTTTAGAAGCATTTGTCACAGTATTCACAAATAATGCTAAAACTTGTATTTGATTCTGCGATGTACATTTTTTATATTTTGTTTTTGAAATTAAAGGACAATTTATATCTAATTCACATCAAAAGTGACTTGTTTACCACTAGACAATCAAGTAGTCTCCCTGCAAATTGTGTGTCCTCAAGTTACATAGAATTTTTCGATATTCCTTTTAAAGTCTTAAAACTTGAGACTTCAATAGGGTTTTAGTCATGTGAATTAAACCTGCTGATATTTATTATACTAAAAACTAAAACTGAAGCGCATAGCTCATATTTTACTTATCTGTTAGAAGTATCTTCACACTATAGGTACCCTGTGGAAAACTGCTGTGGGCTCCGTTGAATGGAAAAGGCAAATAATTTCCTAATAGTATTATTATGAAAAACTTTTACTTTCCCCTTAAATGGATTTTTTTGTCCCTGAAAGCCTGTGGTGAAGGTATTTGCCCATTCAGTTGTCTACTTAGTTGAATCATTTATGTTAGTATCATGGCAGGTAGTTAATTTTGAGTTGTATTTGGCTTGACATCATTTCAAATTTCTTCCAGTATTTGCTGTGCTATGAAAGTTAGTATTTTGAATGGAGAGGATTGCTTATCACAGTTTTAAAGAAGGTTGTCATAATAGTAGGAACAATTTTAATTTCTAGAATAAGTCTTAAGAGAATTTTTCAGAGTCAGGAAGAATTCTCTGTGACTGATTCACGTCTTGTAAAAGACTTGACACTTAGACTGAAACATCTGATCCATACATTGAAATTACGAATTTAAGGTTCAGAAAACATTTTTCAGTACAGAGGAATATCAGAGAAGGACATAATATGTCCGTATACAGGTAGGTATGTGTTGTCATTTACTTTATGCATGTTTGGTGTTGGATTTATTTCTTCTCTAGATTGTGATTCCATAGATAGAATTTTAAAATTGAGCGAATAGAGTGTTAGGTGAAATATTTGTGAACCAGTTAAGTTGATAAACTTCCCAGTGTGTTGAATAGTACCATAAAATTATTTGGCTGTGTTGTATTTCATCTTTAATATCACACTGATGAAGTATCATAGACCTTATTTTAAAGCATTTTTCTGCTTCCTAAAGTATTTCTGTTGCTTTAACTTTCAAAATCTCTGTTCATGCTTTTTTTCTTTCTTTTTTGAACCTTGGTCCTCACACTTGCTAGGCAGGTGCTGTACCACAGGGATATATCCTTGGCCTTCTGATCATATTTTAAAATCAAATTAAATCACTTTAAGAGAAACTTTTGTACTTTATATTGTTCATCGAAATAAAGAATAAGTCATGACTATTCATACATACTATTTGTGTCCCAGATTTACAATAGTTATGAAATATATAAACATACAGAAAATAGTTATTGAGAACTTGAAATGTAAAGTTAAGGGAAGTTTAGTGGAATGTTAGAGGAAAAGAATGTAGCATATATAAACTGAAGTCAATGATTATTAACCTTTTGTTTTTTGTGTTCATTACAGTCTGCCAGAAGATACAGTTAAATTTTAATGTACATGAATATCTGGGAAGGAAAATAACTTAAAATGCTTTTTCTCTAGACATCATACTCATATTTTGGCCTTAGATTTGAAGTGGAGGACAAATCAGTATTTTACTAAAATTTACTTTTTTATTAGGTCTCAAAACACTGTACAAAGATACTGTACATGTAAAATCTCATTCCTGTCCAGTTCAGTCTGTCTGCTGTCCACCATTGAGGATTACTTTGTGGGCCTCATGTATGGTAGGCAGGTACTCTACCATTAGTCTACATCCCCAACCCTCTACCTGTCTTTTAAGAAGCCATCTTTGTTAATTTCTTGTGCTTTCCGGATTCCTTTGTAAAGATCTGAGCAATTGCATATAGTCTTATTCTTCTCATTTATATTTCATCAAGCAAAGCATCAAGAAAAAGAAACACCCGTATATTATCATCTCCTAGTAAAATTTAGCAAGAAGTGCGCATTCAGTCAATTAAATACTTTTGCCAAAAGATAATTGATCTTGAATATAATCAAGCTTGTCCACCTATTTACAAAACATAAGAAAGTAGAGGATCATTTAATTTGTTTTATTTTATTTTACTTTTTTGAGACAGGGACTTGCTTTGTAGCCTATTTTGGTTCAGTCTTCTGGGGTTACAGGCATGCAGCATCACACTGGTAAGAAGCACATTAAGCTACATGAAGATCCAGTCAGTTGCAGTCAACATGTGGGAAATTCCAGAGCTGCTGCCAGTATGGTAGCCAGTAGTTATGTGTGGCAAGTTAAATTAATTAAAAATTAATACAATAAAACTCCTCATTCACTTTGGTGACATTTCACAGCTCACACGCTGGAGGCTGTGGGTTTGAGCAGCAGATTAAAAAAATTCCATCGAAGAAAATTTACTGTTTTAAGTGCCATTAAAATAGAAAAGTTGTATAATTTTATAAATTGGAGTGATTAAATCATAAAAAGCAATAAAAGGGAAACAAGTATAGAAAAGATGGGAAAGCAGAAAACACAAAGTAATATGCTGGAGTTACAGCATAATTTAAATTCAAACATCTGTAATTAAATTAAAGGTGAATTGACTCAGTGATTCTATTAGATAATCAAACTTGGAGGAGGGAACCTCCAAACTCATCTGCTTGCTGTTTATAACAAATGCATGTAAAACAATACTTAAAGGTAGAAATCAAAAATGGGAAAGATTTTTCATGCAGATACTAACAAAACATACTTGATGTTGCTTTGTTGATAATCCGGTTGAGGCAAGAAGCCTTAGTATAAAGAATCTTTATCAATAATAATTTACTTACTAGGAAGCTACGATAGGAAGATAATTTTATAAGTATCTGTGGAATGGCCTCAAAGTAGAAATTGTTAGAATTATTAAAGAAAATAAATTTACAGTCATTGGTAGAATAAATATCTGACAGCTGGCAGTTAAAACAAAACAAAACAAAACACAATAAAAGCCAGAGTGATGGTACGTGCCTGTAATCCCTGTACTTGGAAAAGTGAGGCAGGAGGATCTCTTTGAGTTTGAGGCCAGCCTGGGCAACACAGTGAGTTCAAGGCCATCCTGAACTACATAGTGAGGCCTTGTCTCAAAAAAACTTCAAACAAACAAAACAGTAGTGAGTAGATGTAGAATAAGTACTTGCATTGACTATCTCCTAAGGTTGTGTGCATATTATATTCAACAAATAAAGAATATAAATATTAAAATACTTTTATTTAAAAATTTGAGCAAATAGCTTCAGATGCTCAAAGGCAGGGTTTTTGAAAGGTGATCAAGTTATGGAGTCTTTTTAGCTAAACATTGTGTTAGGAGGTAGGGCCTGATCAGAAGACACAGATCTGTGGTGCATAAACTGGAAGGATAGTTCTCTTGTCCCAGTTCCTTCCTTTACTTTCCTTGCTTTGGGTCCATCATCCCATGAGTAGCTTTCCTCTGCTATGCCTTTCTGCCTCGGGTGGAAGGTATTGTGTCTCACTGATGAGAAAGTGATTTCAGACATCTATATGCCAGATACTGTTTTAGACTACTATTTTGTAAGTACCAATTTAAAAATTTGTCATATGTAGCCTGTTTATCGACTTGAAAGTTTTCTAATCTGTGACATGGATATCTTTCCATTTATTTGTATCATCTTTAGAAGTCTTTTGTTTCTTTGATTAGGTTTATTAGTTATTTTGTTCTTTTCATTGTTGCAAATGGAATAATTTTCTGATTTTTTTATTGCTTATTATTAGTTTATAGAAACAACTGATTTTTGTATCCTACAATTTTGCTGAATTTATTTATTGCTTCTAACAGTTTGTTTACGTATATATGGGACATTTTTAGGAGTACGTACATAAAAAATGGTGTCATCCATGAATAGAAATAATTTTACTTTTACAATTTGAGTGTCTTGCTTTTTTGTTTAACTTGCAGACTAAGACTTGCAGTGCTTTGTGGAATGGAAGTGGCAAAAGCACGTGTCTCTGGGTTGCTCTTAATTAAAGAGGGAAGGCTTTTAGTGTTTTATCATTGAGTATGATGTTAGCTGTGGAATTTTCATACATGGTCTTTTATATGTTGTGCTTTTCTTCTGTTTAATTTGTTGAGTGGTCATAAAAGGTTGTTGAATTGTATTAGATGCTTTTTCTGCATCAATTGAGAGGTTCATTTTTATCCTTCATTCTGTTAATGTTGTTATTTTGTTTGTATATTGAACCAGCCTTGCATTATAGTAATAATTCTCATTTGATTATGGATTTAATATTTTAATTATATTTAGCAAAAATTATTTTGTAACTTCTTCCATCATTTCTTTCCCACAAATGTTCTGCTGTAATTTTGCTTGGAACTGTATATAATTTTTTTTTTTAGTATCGGCGATCAAACTCATGACTTTGCAACTTGCCAGGCAGGCGCTTGTGCCACTGAGCTAAATCCCCGGCCTGGAACTGTATATAACTTTACAGACTCATTTAGGAATATCTTTCCACTATTGAACCTGTCAAACAACATGGAATATTCCTTAACTTTTCAAGTTTTTTCTTTAAATTCTTTACTGGGCATGATTTTCTTTATATAGATCTAGTGTATTTGTTAGGTTTATTCTTAGATACTACATGTTTTGAGTTTGAGTGTATATGGATACATACTGTGAATCAGTAATGCATTTCTTTCATTTGT
>RJWM01005197.1:0-47500 GCA_004363535.1 Dasyprocta punctata | reverse complement strand
GGTAACTTACTCTAGCCATAACCTTTTATTGCTCATGCTCTTCTAGTCCTCTCACAAGCCAATAGATATATTTGGTTATAAAGTCTGTATTTCGTAAACTCATTTGCTTTTTGTCATTATCAGAATTGGTTTTTTTTTTTTTTTTTTGTCATTTAATACAAGCTACAAGCAGTTAAGTTTTTAACATTAGGCGGTAACTTTTAAAAAATAATAGCTTTATTCAGGTATAACTCACATAACAACAGTTCATTCTTTTAATGTGTACCATTTAGTTGTGTGTGTTACAGAGGTATGCAATTTGAACAGTATCTAATTTTGGAACACTTTTTAGTTAATTTTTGTATGAAGTAACATAGGGGGCTAATTTCTTCCTTTTGTACATGGAGGAAATCCAGTTGTTTCATGACTAATTCTTAAAGAGACTGTTCTTTTCCCGTTGTATTACCTTGGTACTTACTAAGTTTTTTAAAGCCAATTTTGGAAGTAGTTGTGTGTAAATGAACTTTTTTATGCTTAAATTGAATCTGTCATTTAGAAGTGGGATAGGGTTTTTAAATTCTTTTAATGCTTTTGTATTTGTCTACTTTTAGATAGCAAGTCCTTTCTAGTGGGAACTCTGAATATATAGCTATTTCAATGAGAATGGGTGAATTTAAATATTCTTGAACCATTCACCTGGAAATAATGGAATTATAGATAGTATTTATCTGAGATGATGCTTGTTCCATCCACGTAGGTTCCAGAGTTACAAATATCTGTTCACAAGCAATGAACGTAGAGCCTGAAGGAAGTACATTTTGTTAAACCACAGACATTTAAAAAGTTCATTGTTAAAAAAGTTATGCTGGGGCTGGAGGATTTAGCTCAGTGGTATAAGCAGCTGCCTGTCAAGCACAAGGTTGTGAGTTCAATCCCTGAAACAAACAAAACAAAACAAAACAAAACAAAACAAAACAAAAAAGCTATACTTTTCCTGTGACCCAATTGTGATCCTATTTTAGAAGTACTTTGGTAAAAACAAAGGGTAAGATAACAGAAATGCATAGTAGTTAACAATTAACTGTTTAAGAGTTTTAATTTCTTGCCCTCTTTGTTTCCCTTTCATTTCTCTTCATTGTCCTTAATTTCCTTTTTTCTCTTTTCTGCTCCCCTCACCGTCCCTCGTCTCGAAGATAATCATAACCAGTTTTAAATTCAACTAAAGAATGGTTTCATTTCTGATTATAGTCATTGATAAATGTTTCTTTGACATGTTGAGCCCTGTTCCAACATTTCAAGGAGTAGGGAATGTTTCATATCAAATAAAACTTATGTGAAATAATTTAATCTTATTGATATTAATGTAATTTAACCTACAGAATAAAATGTGTATTACTCTACAGTATTAGAATTGTTGAATTATTGAAATCATAGTTCAAAAAATTTCCTTAGTAAGTTAAATACAAATATTTACATAAGGGAATGCCCTCCATTTATATTTTTAAGTTGACTTTTTTGGGGGTTGGCTCCCCTCTTCTGAAGTATCAGTTCTTTCTTAAAACTTAATGTTTGGTAAAGTAATTAATCATCCACCCTCCTAAGTTTTAAAGGCTTGTACACAACAAATGGTCCATCAAGTGTGGCTAGCTTTCTTACATAGACTGTCATAAACCGTGACCCTTTTTTTAAAATCATGACAGTGTTTAACCACGACACTCTAAGGTTATTTTAAAATACATACTTTTGAAGGAAATACTAGAGATAAAAGGATCATTAAAAGGCAGCCGAGCAGTAGTTTCCATACTTGATAAAAGTATGTAACAGTACTCTTATCAGTGCTACTGCAAACAGAAACCCCAAAATGACAGCTTTATTTTACACAGGTGGTCCTGGCCATGTTTGCTTCCAACAACAAAGAAAGCCAGGCCCTACGCTCTGCTGGTCTGGGGTTTTTATAGGCTTTTACAGGCAGGAAGTACAGAATCAGAACGTGTAGGTTTTCGAGAGAGGAGGGCAGGTTCCATGATTTTGGGGAATAGGTAAGGAAGCTTAGTGCCCTAAATATCGGCCTGAGTGAAGAACCAGGAAGTGAATTCCGGGTATCTGCAAACAAGTGAGGAGACCATATTATATGCAGCAGGTTGGAAAAATAAAAATAGAATAAAAGGGTTTTTCTGTTTTATCAGGAATGGGGGTGAAACTTAAGTACATTGCAAAGTTTGATCAATTGATGTTGGGGATCAAGCCCAGAGTTTACAAGCTCTACTACTGAGCTATACTTCTAGCCCAAATCTTCTTCTCTTTTGGAAACCAAAACCAAAGCCAAATAAAAACCTTCTTAAATTAGATTCTTAGAGCTTTTCTAAAATTTGTGGTAAAAAATATATCCAATCTAATTTTCCCTTTGAATTGAGACTTTTGTAAGTATAGTAATCTGTGGCTAAGCTATCATGAACCGGAAATGATTTTGCTATCTTTTTACATCTCGTGTGACAGTCCATCTTTAAGAAAGAAACTCCCTCCCAACACCACCTTTTTTGGAGATGGCATCTACTATGTTGCCCAGGCTGGTCTGGAACCCCTCGGTTTAAGTCATCCTCTTAGATCCTTTCAAGTAGCTGGGACTTACAGGCTAATTTTTCTTGGCTAAGAAAAATTTAAACATGTGTGTCCTGTGTCTTTTTACATCTTATTGAAAAATCAATACATAAGAACAGTGTAGAAAAATACAGCATAAGAATATGCTAAAATTTGTTTTTAAACTTACATACTTTTCTTTTCCTGTTTGTTTGTTTGTTTTGGCTGAAGGTTGTATCAAGTGCCTGTCCAGTGTTATGCATGCAGTTTACCACTGAGCTACACTTCCACCCGTTTTTTTTTTCCTCCCCTAATTTGTGTATAAACATTGACATTCAATGGAGTTGTGTCCTTGGCCTTTAGAAATCTCCAAATTGAGGAATATTCACATTGGATAAATTTGTTGTGTGTTAGCACATGTTTATCTTTTCAGCTTTGACTCATATTTTGTTGCATAATGTGCAATTTGTGTAGTGTTTAGAGAAGTTCATGGCTAGTTATCTTGTAGATTGTGTAGAGACTTTTCTTATAAGATCTAAGCTATCAATGAATCTTGATGTTGTTTTAAAATTCTTCTAAAAATTTGAATTTCTGACTTCCCCTGCATGCCTATCAAAATTTTTATATAATTAAAAATATTCAAATAAAATTGTCATGTCAGTGCAAAGGCAATATGTTTATTCTAGAGGTTCAACATTTAACTCGATATCTGTATTTATATTTTACTTTAGGTTCTTGTGTTTTTCTTTCTTCATTTACTTTTTGCTTATAAATACAGATAAATTCCTAAATTACAAATGTAAATTGTCAGAAATGGCAGTTGTTATGGCTTGTGTCTAGATGTTGCTCCTAAAGCCTCATGCAGTCATAAATTAGGCTTTTTCAGAGGTGGCTGATGTAGAGTACATGACTGATTCTTGGTGCGATGCTGGGATTAAGGGTGCTAAGATTAAGGGTGAGCGATTACTGCATCAGTATCCTGGATACAATATAAGGGACGGAAAGACTTGTCTTCTCTCTTTCCTCCCTTGCTTGCTTTTGCTGTCTTCTGCCACCGTGAACTGTTTCTCCTCTTAGATGCCCCTCTGCCATATCACCCTGCCTTGGACCCAACTGATTATAGACTGAAATCTCTACAAACTAAGCTAAATAAGTCTTTCCCCTTTTGACTTTGGGTGTCTGGTATTTTGTCTCAGCAGTGAAAGAAAAGTAACTAAGACAGCAGTACATATGTAGTTCCTCTGTCATACAGCTTTACATGTTTATGTTTACTGTAGAATAGAAATTATGGAAAGATGTTTTCAAGTTGGTGAGTCAGTATTGTAGTATTTGAAATTTAATCCCCAAATTTGTGTTAATGGTATTTGGAGATGTGGGACTTTAAATGAGGATTAGCTGAGGTCATCAGGGTGGTGATGGCATTGGCTTCTTAAGAAGAGAAACTGAGCCAGCATGCTTAGTCTATCTTGCCATGTAATGCCATCTACTATACTATGAAGCAGCAAGAAGTCTTTGAGAAGATGCTGTCACTATGCGCTTGGACTTTATAGTTTCTCGAAGCACAAACCAAATAAACTAGTGTTCTTTGAAAGTTTCTGGGTCTTAGGTTTTGTGGGTTTTTTTTGGAACCAGGGTTCGAACTCACAACTTTGCGCCTGCCAGGCAGACACTTAGGCACTGAGCTAAATTCCTGGCCCTATTTTTTGAGACAGGGTCTCACCATGCAGTTCAGGCTGGCCTTGAACTCACTTTGTAGCCCAGGCTGGTCTTGAACTCACAATGATGCTCCTGCCTCAACCTTCTGAGTGTTGGGATTAATGGCGTGCACCACCACACCCAGTGAGGGTCTTAGGTATTTTGATACAGGAGCAGAAAACTCTAGGACAATCCCTAAGTACATTTTTGTTAAGAAATTCTGGTATCTCTGTTACCATAATTTACAGTTTGAAAATGATAGATCTGGATTATTCCAGGTAATAGTTTTGACATTATTTAGACATAACATTAGAACTGGCTGCCTAACCACTTACCAGACTGATGATTTAAATATCGGATTACTGAAAATTGCATATTTTTTGGTTAATTTTTATAAGATAATGTAACAGGAAATATAAAAATAACAATTTTATCAAATTTATTCAATACAAGAATTGAGTGGTTGAAATGATATTTGTGCAAGCAATGCTTGGGATAATCTATCCATAAACAAAGGTGCTGCCCGAGTGACATCCAGGGTAAACTGTTAAGTGGTTTAAATGGCACTGAATTTTGTTTAAACAGTTGTTTTATATGAATAAATGTTTTCTTGATTTCAACACATGGATCATACACCGGATAATGGTAAATATATAAAGAACAACTCAGTTTTTAAATGGACAAAGAATATACATAGAGATGTCTCTAAAACAAAATAATAAAAACCAGCCAATAAACCCATGAAAAGCCCCTCAGTATCTTTAGTCAGTAAGGGAATATCTAAGAAAACTACCATAAGCTGCCGTTTACTTGAATGGCTATAATTAAGAAGAAAAATAACAACCAACAAATGAGACCCCAGGAAAATAGCAGGTGTTGGCAAAGGTGAAGAGAAATTGAAACTTTTTACATTGCTCCTGGATGTGTAAAACAGTGCAGAAAGTAGTCTGCAGCAATTCTTTAAAAAGCTAAGGCTGGAATTACCATGATTCAGCAATTTCACTCTTAGATATATATCCAGAAGAATTGAAGGCATAGTTTCAAGTGTATACCTGTATACCAGTGTTCAGTGCAGCATTATTCACAGTGGTCAAAAGGCAGAAGTAACTCAAATTTCCAAAAACAGGTGAATTAATAAATAAAATGAGTATGTATATACAAAGGAATATTATTCAGCAGTGCAGCTATGAGACATACTACAATGTGAGTCACCCTTAAAATGGTATATTAATAGAAGTACTCTTGGAAACAGGGAAGAAGATGGGAAGTGGGAGGGGAGAGGGGTAAAAGCGAACTGAAAATTATTGAGATATGTGTGTACCAGTTCCCCAAAATGAATGTCACTATCCTAACATGCACCTAAAAAAAAAAAAAATAAATAAAAAAAAATAAGCCACATATAAAAGGACAAATATCGTATGATTGCACTTTTCCTTATTTTGCTTTGGTTCTTTTTGAGACAAGGTCTTGCTATGTAATTCAGACTGGCCTTGAACTCACTATATAGCCCAGGC
Source organism: Dasyprocta punctata (assembly GCA_004363535.1). Classification (NCBI taxonomy): domain Eukaryota; kingdom Metazoa; phylum Chordata; class Mammalia; order Rodentia; family Dasyproctidae; genus Dasyprocta; species Dasyprocta punctata. The sequence continues at coordinate 41,735 of RJWM01005197.1, read as the reverse complement.
TGGTCTTGAACTTGCAGCATTCCTCCTGCCTTAGCCTCCTGAGTGTTGGGATTACAAGCGTGTGCCACCATGTCCAGCTGTATGGTTGCACTCAGGAATTTTCTAAATAGTCAAATTCATAGAGACACAGTATATTAGAGCTTAATAGAGGCAGAGAAAAGAGAAGGAATTGCTGTTTAATGGGTACAAGGGTTTTCTACTTGCAATGATGTAGTTTTGGAAACTGGTAGTTGTTGTTTAACAGTGAAAGTAATCAGTGCCACTGAATTATACACTCAAAATAGTTAAAATGAAATTATGTGTGAGAATGTACACACTACAGTAAAACAACAAGCATACCTGACTTACCTATTCATTAAACTGCCCTCATTGCAGGATGAAATATCAAAATCTTACCATTCTGTTATATGATGGTGATTCAGCCTAAGTTGTACTATTTCTTTTTATTTTAATCAAATTGAGGAAGCATATTAAGGTTATGTCAAAAGCATATAGTTTGGGAGTCTGGTAGAACATTTAATGCTTTTTGACTAGGTGAACAGGAGTGTCTGGTGCTTTGAAAAAATAGGAATAAAATTAATATCCTGAAGAAAAGTGTTTAGGGTGATTAGAAAATGAAAGTATTCTACATAAAGGGAATGTAAGTAAAATGTGAAAGAGTGAAATAGATCCCCCAGTTGATATGTTGACTTGGGTAAATAACAAATTTTTGTTTTTCTTTTTAATAGTTCTTTATTGCCATTAAGATTTTTTATAAGAAATGTCTTTTGTCATGTCTGTGGTCTCAATAGTGTATTTAAAATTTAAATTAAGTATAAATACTTGCTACCTCCGGTCTTTTTAAGCTTTGAAAATTCGAAACGTAACTATATTAATCTACTAGGATTGCCATAACATAGATATTATAGAGAAGATTAAGTTATAAATAAAAATTTCAAAATAAAAATAGATAAAAATAAATCAAAATATTTAAATATTGAGTTAGAATAATTATAAAAATATTTATTATAAAAATAATTTCAAAATTTGACCTCTTTTATCCTTAATTTTCTCTTTAAGGGCTCTGTCTTCAAATTTAATCACATTGGGGTTAGGGCATGGTTTGAGTTTGGATCTTAAATGTCCCACAAAGGTTCATGTGCTAAAGGCTTGTTCTCCCTTCTGTAGAGCTATTGGAAAGTGGTGGCATTTTTAGGAGGGGTGGCCTAGAGGAAGAAAATTAGGTCCTTGAGGGCATATCATTGAAGGTAATATTGGGACCCTGGTTGCTGCTTCTCTTTGTTTCCCAGCCTCCATAATTTTGAGCTGCTCTGCTCTGCCTTGTGTTCAGTTAAGCAGGCGGGGGGGCGGGGGGACGGGGACCATGTGACCATCAGCTGAAACAGCAAGCCAGAATAAATCTTTTCCTCCTAACTTTTTTGTCTCAGATATTTTGTCGCAGCTACAGGAAGCTGACTAACGAAGAAATCAACCTATGAATTTGGAAAGAGTACAATACAGTCAATAATAGTAGCAGAAAAGTACACTAACTAGAAATGTACAGCTCATTTAGGATTAAGTAATCACTTTTATAACTATTCTCAGACCAAGGAATAGAACATTGCCAACAACCTGGAAAAGCTATGTGTTTTATTTCCTACTCATAACAACTCTTTTTTTCTAAAGCTAAAGATAATTGCTGACCCGTTATGGCAATAATTTTCTTATTTTTTTATATAGTTTTGTCTAAGCTTGGTCTGAGTTTGTAAACTGTGTCTAAGGTCTGCTTCAACATTCTTATTATTGATTGCTTATGTCTTCCTGGTTTGTTTTATTTCTTGCTTTTTTGGTTTCTGTGTGTGTGTGTGTGTGTGTGTGTGTGTGTGTGTGTGTGTGTGTTTGTCTCAATAAAGGTTTGCTGGTTTCACTAATGTTTTCACTGCTCATTTTATTAGTCTTCCTTATAGGATGTTTGATTTGTACTTTTATTTCTGCTCTGATTGTTATTCACCCTTTACAATTGGTCTGTTTTTCCGTTCTAATTCTTTGATATCTATTCTTAGCTCATTATTTTCCATGCACACGTAAGTCTCTAAATTTCTCTTTATTCATTAGTTGTGTCCTGCAAAATTTAAGTATGTAGTACTTTCGTTGACTTTTGATATTACAGGGAAATCTGTAAATAATTTTTATTGCTTATTGATGCTGCTGAATTTTCTTAATGTTACCATCTTATGTGATTGATTACTTAGGACTTTTTTCTGGGCCCTTTATTTGAAAAAATAGTTGTAGGAGAGCTGGAATCATGTTATTTTTATAAAGATTTATAATTGCTTCACTCGAGTACCCGGTGACAGGAATAGTTTGCTTACCTCTTATTATCCTATTCTTAGTGTGATTTGAGATTTTTCTGACCCATGTTTATTACTCAGAGCCGAACTGCAGGCCATGCAAAACTGATTTAATTCTGGATTACTGTTGCTCCTGGGATATAGTCATTTAGAATTCTAACTCAATTAGGGCATTTATCATGGTCTTCCTTTCCTGGACTCTTGATTTGGACTTTGTTAGAGCTACCCTGGGGAAGTGACCAAGTGAATTTCTTGTCTTTTACAAATTTTGGGGCAAGGATGACTGATACTGCTTTGGTTATTTATCTCTTGGTTTGTTACCATTTCAAACTCTTTGCTCAGTAACTGCTGCATGTCTTGTTATTGTTTGGCTTTAAAAAAAAAATCCTCAAACTTAAAGTATATTGTCAGGGTGCAGTAGTGTTCTGAAATATACACAGGAACAAAAACTCTCACATGGTAATATAGTCATTTGTTTACATATATTGTGGTCTAAATTTTTGAGCCACTATGGTAGAAGAGTAGAATATATTTTTGATACAGGCCCCTTAAAGCTAAAGTTTATTTTTCTCTACTAACATTGTTGGAAAGTATTTAATGTAGTCCCCATCTTATCTTTTCTTTAGAATTGAATCAGAAGCCTCAGAAAGCAGTTAAGCTTATTAGAGCAAAATTATGTCCTTTGTGTTTCTTTGAGAAATAAAAAATTATCTATATTCCACGGGAAAATGATGTGATTTATCGACTTATTCTGGTTTATTTCAGTTATTACTAGCCTGTTTCATTTGTTTTAAAGAATTGGTGAAAGGGTAGATTGTTTAGGACCAAAAGTTTCCTGATATAAATCTTGTTAGAACTAAGTTCTTTATTTTTTCATTGTTTGGAAGGAAATAGTTTGTACATACATACAATCTAATAGAAGTTCTATAATATTATTATAATCCCAGAAACAGTTTTATTGTTAACCTGAAACAGTTTTATTGTTAACCTAACCCTAACCCTGCTTTCTTTTTAACATTTTTAAACGAGGTGGAAGATGCCTGTGTAACATAAAAGTGATAACATTAAACTTAAAAAAAAAAAAAACTTCAAATAGTCACTTGATAATTCAGGTTTGGCATTTAGCTCACTAATTTCCAGATAGGGAATTGGCAGAGTCCTCCTCCCGCGCCCCCCCGCCCAATTGACCTAAGGACCTTGCATGATAAGCATCGACTTTACCACTGAACTCTATACTCCAGCCTGCCAAATTGTTTTGTACATTTCTGATTTTTCTTATATTTAAAAGAAAAGCATATTTTAAATCTTTATCACAATTTTGTGACTATGTTTATCAAAACTTTGGCAACAGTTTGAGTATTTAACCATTGTGAGTGTGGTATTTTGAAGGGAAAAATACTTTTACATTTAGCGTTAGCCTATCTTTATCAAAAGGACTCAATTTAGTATAACATCCACAATGAGCTGCTTCTTAAAATAATTTTTAGCTCTTTGCTAATTGTACAGTTACTTGTTTAAATAACCTTTCAAGTTTTCTCAATTGTAGAGTATGGAGTGTTTTCAGCATGATTTGGGTAAAAGGGTTTTTGAAATGTAGGTGACATCAGTCATTTCGATCACAGAAAAACTGAAGAATTCTGCTGTTGGTCTCACACAGTTCACAAAGTGCACAGAAAAACTGAAATGTTTTTGTGACAGGTTTAGTTTTGGCAATACAGCTTCTTGTAAACTCAGTGTGAATGTGAATTACATGCAAAATGATTGTCTTACTAAATGAAGTAATCTACTTGTAACACATTTTCAGACTTGTAGAAAAGTTATACGTATAAATAATACTTAAAATTTCATTTGGACATACAATCCTTTTGCAGTGTGATATTTTAAAGTCAGTTACCAAACGGAAGGTGGGGTTTTATATACATACTTGGTGAACATAGTAAACATAATTTTAGGCTAAAATGCAAATTGAATTTTACAAGAATTCTTTAAATCTGTGAACTCTGTGATAAGAAAAGGGGTACATTTTGCCATAATTTATTACAAAGCTAAGATATGTTTCAATACTTATGTAAAATAGTGTTCTTTGTTTAGCTTCTTATAGTGCTTAGGAGAATTGTGTAGTTCCATTGATTGGTTCCATGCAATGGAAATCTGACCTTTAGCAGATGTTTGAGAAATTGCCAGCGCAGCATGATCAGCCAACTAGACAGTTTTCTCCTTGTTATTTGACAAGCTTTTCATGGTTTAGTAACATGCCAAAGAAATGTTTAAACTTTTTTTTCATATCGAAAGCTTTTTAAAATATTAAGAACATGTTGGCAAATACTGATAAAGTGATACATGATTTTTTTTGCCCAAACCATGGATTAAATTAAACTAATTATTAAATACTTACTATAAAAATCCCAGAAAATCCTTATTATTGAGTGAATAATATTTTATTTTGAGATATAAAAAATATTTTCCCTGTGAAATTAATTGTAATTTAGGGCTTGATATATGTATCTTTTCCCTTGGTCATTTTACCTTGTACAATTTAAATGTTATTTCAAATTTCACTTAGTCTTCTCATTTAGTACTAAGTATTTATTTAGTTGTATTTTTTAAAAATACAGACTTTATGTACCACAGGACCATTACCTTTTCTGGAATTTGAATCTACATTAAAGTTTATTCTCTGAAGGGTGGTATTTTTTAGACGATGTAGTAGGTTCAGCTGTGTGGTTGTGGGAGTTCAAGAAGAACACTGTAAGCTCTGTTTTCTTTATTGATTGAGTATACAGGCTGGGGAAGAAAGGAGTGCCTTAATGTTTGAGAATTAAGTGATGAATTGACAGTGCTAGCATTTGCCAGACTGGATCACTGGATCTTTTCCTGCAGGTGCTAGTTTTCCATAGTGTATTGCCATTACTTTTTGTTAGATACGGAAAGATTTTAAGAAAAGTTAAAGGAATACATTTTCATGTAGGTTTGTTCTATACTTTTTAAACCATTTTGTATTTCTTTATACAGGTTTTATACAGAACTGGTTCTTCCAAAAGACAGATTTGTAAGATGTTGATGTGCATATCACCTTTAAAATGTAAAAATAAAAAAAAAATTAAAAAAATGTAAAAATATTTTTAAAATGTTATATCCAGTGTCAAGAGTTTTAAGAATATGCCAGACTAAAATTAAAAAGCATACACCTATGATAAAGTTTTGTTAGATCCACCTGAATCGAGCAGTTCATACATAATATCAGTTTCACGTTTATATATAGCTAGTCCTGAACTCACAATGATCCTCCTACCTCAGCCTCCTGAGTGCTGGGATTAAAGGCATGCACAACCATGCCCAGCTAGGGATTATATATTAATATTGGGAGTTTGTTCTTGATCCAGAAGGTTGTTGGAATGTGTTTTACATTAATGTGTGAGGTGAGGAAAGGAGTTAGTCTAGGAAAATTAATTTGGTAAAGTGGAGGTAGAGAAAATAGTTAAAAAATTTAGCATATATAGAGCTTAGTATATGTGAAGCAATGTGCTGAAACCTTCATGAATGCCCTGGGTAAATACTATTATATTTTACTGAGGAGGAAAATAAAGCACAGAGAAGTTAGATAATTTGCGGAAGATCACACATGATGGAGCAGCATTTGAACATAGATGGTTGTTTTAGTGCTGTTTTACTGATGTCGTAAGGTAGTCAGATACTAAGCTAGGAGATCAGAGGTGATAAGCTGGAATAATACGGAAAAATGAGTACATATGGCTTAAATGTGAACTGAATTATAAGGGAATTGGAAATGATTAGCAGAAGATAATTCTCAAAGATTGCACCAGGATACTGAAAATATTCTTTATAATAGTTAATGGAATGTAGAAAAAAGAGCACATGAGGGAAAGGTAATGTGTTTTGTAGATTGTTCGAGATAATATAGAGCTATTGCATCCTAACTGAGAATAAACAAGTGAAGCTAGTAATCTTCCATCATCATTTTGGCGATTTCTTTGCCTTTTTCTTTTGTCGAATTCTTTTCCTGGAGTCTTGTGTGATTCATTCTCTTGTACTGATAGGGTATATCTCTCCATGGTTTCTTAAGAGTTAGCTGCTCTTGATGACATTTTTTGATAGCTTGTTCATCTGCTAATATCTTTATTGTAGCCTCAAGCTTGATTCAGATTTGGGTAGATAAAACAATTCTGGATTGGAGACGGGAGATGATTTTTCTTCACAATTTTGGAAGAATTGATCAGTGCCTTCCAGATTCTGGTGTTGCTTTCGAGAAGTCAAATGCCATTCTGCTTTTTTTTTTTTTTAATGTGAAAGGTGGGATCTTTTCTTGTGTTTGTGCTTAGAAATTTCACAGTGACATTTCTAGACATAGAGTGATTTTCATTCATTTTGCTTAGCTGTAGGGAGTTATTTTCCCGTTTGATGAGTTTTAGTTCTGGAAATTTTTCTTGACTTTTTTAAGATTGCTCTTTTCTGTGTGTGGTGTGCGCATGTGTGTACTTTTGTATTGAACTAGTGAACCATACTAGTTTCCTTTAGGATTTTTTCCTTCTATATTGTTTTTGTCTAGAAGTTAGGAGAAATGTTCAATTTCATTTTCAAAGACTTCTTTTGTATTTATCATTTCAGTTAATTTTGCAAAGCACTTTTCTGTCCTTCAGGTAGGTGGTCTTTTGTTTTTCGTTGGGAAGGAGGCTTTGTCCAAAGTGACCACTCTAAATCCTACCTCAGCCTTCTGTGTGGCTGGGATTAAAGATATGCTGTGCACAAGCAAATGATGAGGTTTTGTTGTGAACTTTTCCTTTTCCTTTTTTTTTTCTTTTTTGGCATGACTGAGAATATTTTAAGTTTGTTTTAGCCAAGTGTGGTGGTGATGCCTGTAGTCTCAGCACTCTGAGAGGCTGAGACAAAAGGATCACAAGTTCAAACTCAGCTTGGGCAATTTAGTGTCTTAGCAAAACTCTAAGGGCTGGGGAGATAGCTAATCATGGAGTCCCTGGATTTATCTCCAGTGCTGACTCCCCACCCCATTAATGATTACTTTTCATGAAATATTTGATCATTCTGACTACTCACATTTAAATACAGTTGATATTAAAATAACGTATTGAGGGCGCTGAGCATGCAAGCGGGGTTTACAAACTATAAATCTTAACCTATTTGGAGATCAGTCCATTTTCTGAGGAAATACTTAATGCTTGCATATGTAGGTCTTTTATGTTAAACTGATTTCCTAGAGAAATTGCCAGATTTTTTGCTTTGACTTTTCAAATTATGACCCCATTGACAAAAGAAGATGTGAAGGGAGGGGCTAGTCCTACACATATTTCAGTATGTAAACTTTCACTTTTTCCTACTGTTTCAGTAATAGTCTTTGCCCTCTACTTGATTTAATATGCTTTCAAACCAAGACCTGCTAACTATCTTTTCTTTAGGGAATAAATCCTTTTTACTAAAATGAGGAAGTAAATGTTGCTAGACTAGAGTCAATAAGGCATTAATGAGTCTGGCTGCTGCTTCAGCAGACTACAGTCAGTTTTCCTGTTGACCCTACTTTACCCACTACTAATTTTTGAACCATGGGGGTTTTTCTGTGTAAACTGAAGTATTTTTAAGAACCATGTCTTTAGACTCGGTTTCCTTTATTTTGCTGTCAGCTACCACTGCTATTGTTCCTATTTTAATATTAGTTGATCTCGCCCATTTTTCCAGTCTCCTGAAGCTTAGAGTCCTCCTCTCATGTCAGATATGTTGTTTTTATTTTTGAGCTCTACCTTTATTTTGTAATCTGAATTTTATCGTATGAGCATGATGACTAAACAGTAAGGATACAATCCTGTGGAATGTATGTAAAGACCTCTTATTTTATTTTCATTTTGTGTTAATATGTTATGTCTGCTTATCTAGCTATAAAGTACCTTGTAGTGGTGTATTATTAATAACTTATATTTTATCATTCGACTCCTAAAAATATTTTTAGACTTATTTCCCTACAATATGTTGCTTAAAAAACTCTAGTGTATTAGATACACTTCCCCACCTAAACAAATTTATTAATCATGAGTTTAGCATCAACTATAGTGAAATAAAATCGACTTTTTATTATTTTTTTTATTTTTTTTATTTTTTTATTATTGTTATTTTTTTTTTGCGGCACCAGGGATCGAACTCAACTTTGCGCCTGCCAGGGCAGGCGCTTAAGCCACTGAGCCACACTCCCGGCCCAAAATCGACTTTTTAAAAGACGGTTTTCTGAATGAACTTTTTTTATTACTTATTTTTTATTAGTACTTACTTGCTATGCAGTCATCATAGGGAATTTGTACTTGTTCAAAATATATCTTAATTCTTTTTTTCCATTCCCTTTCCCTCCCTTTATCCTTTATTTCCCTCCCTGCCTTTACAGAAGCTTTGTTTTCATTTTTTCTTTCATTCTTAAACACTTTTTCACTTTTTCCCTTTCCCCTACTCCATGTTCCCATTTGAACTTGCTCTTCCTGTTTCCCAATATCTGGCTTCCATTTTGCTACTTATAGATTTCTCACACATGAGAAACAATGTGGTATTTTAATCTTGTGCATCTGATTTATGAGATACAATTGACTATTTATTACCTTTTTCACTTTTAATGCTTTTATGCCATCTTCCAAATAATAGTTTTTGGAAATTTGAAATGGGTTGATATTAATAAGATTGTTAATTGCATTTAATATTTGAAGTTTCTGTGTTCTTTTGATACTTATTTTCTAGATAATATTGTTCTTCCTTTCCCCAAAGCAGTTCACTTTATAAATTTTTATTTCCTGTGTTTGTTTTAAACATATTAGAAGTGAATTCTTAATTCAGGGCTGTGATTATCCAGGCTATGTAGACAAAAAGTAACTTAAAAAGTAGCTAGGTATTCTCTTACTGTCATCTTTTCTCATTTCAACTTCATTTACTTTTTAACTATGTCTCTTCTACCTTTTCCAGTTTTCTACTCAATTCTCCTTGGTGGAGAAGATGGATGTAGAACGGGAGGTGTGAGTAGTTCTTTATTCTCTCTGCATCTGTTAATAGTGCATCATCTCTTCCATGTAGTATTCTTGTTTCGTCTTAGTTCATCCTCTTACATTGATGCAGTCAGTGGGCCTATTTGGTTTTCTTTGGTATTATGCACAAAACTTAGTTTATTGTGACAGTATTGTTCGAAGATTTATATTAATTTGTAAACATTGTTATTTGTTTCCTTTCTTCCATTTTTAATATAGGTCCTTTAAAATCTAATACCAGAAAACAGTGTTACCTGCATTGTTTAATATGTTCATACCTTTCATTTATTTAGTCCACTGATATTTATTAGGATCCTAATATATGTTAGGTCCTGGAAAGTCAAATATTCATAAGGTACTGCTTTTACTATAGTTCATACTTTCATAGGGAATATCTCCTCCCATTTCTTACTAGAATTAGTCACATCTGTTTAAAACTTTTTTTTTTTTAAGACAGGGTCTTGTTATATAATTCAGCCTGACTTTGGACTCACTATGTAGCGCAGCCTGGCCTTAACCTCATGGCAGTCTGCCTGCCTCAGTGTCTGGAGTGCTGAGATTACAGTGTGCGCCACCAACCCCAATTAAAAACTCTTTTTAACTTTTACTTCTTAGTCTCCCGTCCATATTGTTCAAGTAGTGCGTCTCTTGGGGCTATGTGTGGCATTATAAAAGTAGACTTAGGTTTGAGTTCTAGTTCTACCAAATGTTGGATAAATTGTTTAGTCTTTGCAAACCTTAGAGTTTTTAGCTATAAAACATACTTAATGTCTATCAGATTATATTGAGATGCTAAAAATTAAATAAGCAAGTATAAATGAATGTGTGGACTTAAATTTTAAAAGTTGTGTAATGGCGGTATTTTTATATGGATTGGTATACAGTACTTGTTTTTGTTGCCCTTTTAAAATATGATTGTAATTATCCTTGAGAGTAAGAACTGTTATCAGTGTAATCCATATCCATTGCAACTGGTAAACAGTAAGAAGTCACACTTTTTGGTAGAAGGAAACTGCATGCAGCTTAGCTAGTAGTCTTTGTAAATTAAGGGGTCAAAGCATGGGAATCTATGGTGGCCAAGGGTCTAGAGTTCAGAAGGCATGATATCAGACCAGGAATAAAGCTCCCAAGAAAGAGAAAGCTCTGGAGGTGAGAGTCCCTTTAAACTCTGAACTAAGGGCTGACTAGCTTATATGCTTTAAGAAATTGCACAAAGATGAGGAAAAGAAACAATTACATGGATCAGAGACAGAGATTTCCAAAGGGTACCCAAGTTTGGGATAGTTTCTTCTCGCAGTGACAATAATTAACCTCGTAATTTACAGGATATCAAGACAGTGCTCAGAAGTGCTACAATTCTATTAGGAAAAACAAAAACAAAAAACCCTAGGCTAAAATCTGTTATGTTCACACATTTAAAAAAATGTTGAAAACAAGACTTAAAAGGTTGAGACTGATTCCAAGTAAACCATATCCTCCAAAAAAATTAAAAATATTTATAAATATATGAACCAAACCAGTGCGTGACAAGGTAGCATTTACTATGTGGACATTTGATTTTTAGAAACTGCAGGAAAATAACCCATAATGAGAGAAAAAAATCACAATACGAAGGTGAATAATAAAATAATACATTCAATAATATTAAAAATTGTACTAAATGTTGATAAATTTAAACATTTCAGTTAAACCCTATAGAGTATTCCATTCTGGGGCCAAGAATATAGCTCAGCAGCACAAGCACCTGCCTGGCAAGTGTAAGGTCCTAGAGTTCGATTCCCAGTACCAAAAAAGCAAAACAAACATCCAATATTCCATTCTGCAAGACACTGTCAGAATTGGTTAAAAATAAAAGACCCATTTATAAACTTAGTAAGAACTTCACAAGATAAGGAATAAATAGTAAAAGACACACTATGCATATGAGGGGAGATGTGATCAAAGTATTCTTCGGGACAGTATTATCAAACAAAAGAAAATGGAATAATTCAAGATTCAAATAACAGTAACGTATGAATGTACCTAATAGCATAACTTTAAAATACATGAAGCAAATTTTTATGATTGACTTTTTTAAACATCCATTTCTCACCGGTTAGCAGAACAAACCATAAAGAACAAACTTGCAAAAACACTAAATACTGAAAAACTATGAATCACTTTAATTGATACTGTCTTCATTCATTACAGCTGCTATCAAAATCCTATAAAACTGAATGCTTACAACCAAAAAAATTTCTTTCTGTGGAGGCTGGAAACTCCCAAGATCAGGAGGTTGGCTGATGTAGTGTCTAGTGAAGACCTACTTTCCAGTTTGTAGATGGCATCTTCTTAGAGTGTTGTTGCATGACTGAAGGCCTTTTTCTTTTTCTTTTTTTTAGTAAGGGTACTAATCTTAACCACTTAAAAGCCCTACCTCCTATTACTTTCACAATGGAGATTAGATTTCAACATGAATTGTAAGAAGATACATTCAGACCATAGCAGATACTCTATCAACACCACACACACATATAGCTTCATGATGCACATTCTTTTCAAATATTTAGGGTATGGTTGTCAAAGGACACCATAAGCTGGGACACAAAACAAGTCTAAAGAAATGTTAATAGAAATGAGAGTTGTTCTGGAGCAACAGTGGAATTAGAAATCCATAACAGATATGTCTGGAGAAAAACAAATAATTAGGATTTTAAGCAGCATATTCCTAGACAATCTGTTCACCAAAGAAAAAAATCGCAGAGGAAGTTAGAAGTTGTTTTGAATCAAATTATAATGAAAATACACTAAATCAGAATATGGGTGTCTCTTGAAGGGCCAGAGAGAAATACATTAAACGCTTATATTAGAAAAGAAAGGTTTTTTTTAAAAAAGTCAATGACCTAAAGCTCTACCTTTAGAGAGGAAAAGAAATTAAACCCAAATTAAGAACAAGATAACAGAATAAATATGAGAGCAGAAATCAGTGAAATAGAGTAAAGTGGGAGGGGGCTAGTTACACTGAGATCAGTTTTCACCTATCAGGTGTCCCCAGCCTCACCCAAGGACAGTGCACCCAGTTGGTGAGCCTGTGGAGGAAAAGGCACTCTCATAAATTGTTTATTAAATTGTTAATGTGCACACTGGTACAGCGTCTCTAGAAGAAGCTTGGCAATATCTAGGTAAAATAAGTATTCATTTACCCACTGGTGTGGGAAATTCCACTCTTAGGAGCAGTATGTTCCCAAAACAGGTAAAATGCAAAATGATACATGTTTAATGCTGTGTTCATTTCATCACTGTTTGCAATAGCAGAATACTAAAACAATACTAACATATATCAGTAGTGTTCTTATTGAATTAAAAGATATGGCTCATGTATCACATGAGATATCATATAGTTACAAACATAGAGTTTGTTTTCTATGCCATTAGAAATACATACCTTGTCGAATGAAATAAGATACTGCAAAGTGAATGAAGTATGCTATTTGTCCAGGTACACTTGTGCATTTGAGTATCCATTCTTTCATTTTTTTAAAATTAAGAATTGTATTTAACATTGTAGGGCATAGAAATAGAACAGCTAAACTTCTCTAAATATACTTTATTTTCTGTACATATTTGAACCATGTGTTTTATGTATTCTAAATTTTTTAAGTAAACCCTAAAAGGAAAAGGAAAATAAAACAAACCTAAGCTACATATCTATAGCAGTGAACTGCTTTAAGTGACTTTAAAACATAGTGATTTAATTGTTCATAGCTAGTAGGTTATACCTAAGGTTAGAAAAGGTGTGGGATAAAAAGCTTAAGTGATTTTCATTAGTCATAATAATGATATTTGTAGACCATTGTATTTGTATTGTGACAAAGCAAGCAAGATTATGTTGATATTGTACAACAGGGTTTTCAGTATGACAGAAGTGATAAAGTAATAAAAGATCAGTGAGGCTAAAAACTGTATAGTATAAAGTCATACTGTCTCTGACCAGTATAAAAAGCTCGTGAAAGAGTGATCATCTCAGGAATAATTAATACCTCTTGTATCTGCATGGTTGTTGAATGCTGTTTCCAACTGAAGAGAATTCTAGGGGTCCTTGAATATGTAGTGATACAGCTCCAGAAATGGACATGGTAACCCTGGGACATAATGTTTTGCCAGAAGCAAGCAAACTATTAAGAGATTACTAAAGCCCCATCTAAAGGACCCAGAAGCTAACAGATCAGAACATCTGGTAGCAGGTGGTGGTGATGGTGGTGGTGTTGTATAGATTGTGGTAGCATATATACTTAGTATATGTGAGACTCTGGATTCATTTCCCAGTGCTAAAAAAATGAAAAACAATACTGCAGGTATTTGAAATATAATCACATTTGTTTAAACTCCAGAGTGTATTCCTCATAAAATAAACATTCCTTATCCACCATCCTAGGGAGTTACGATACCAACTCTCATTATGTCAGAAACTCATAAAAATCAAACATTTATACTTTTCCTAAACATGCAACCTCAGAGAAACCAGAGATTTCGTGAGGGGAAGTTTCCATTAATAGATGTATTCCAGGTAGTAAGTGATAAAGGAATGACACAATTTAGAATATTGTGATTGTAAAAAACATTTATTTTAAAGATAGTAAAATCAAACAAAACAGAACAAAGCCAATCAAAACAATGCAGGACAGTTGGCACAGAACTTCAAAGCAGGATACTAGGAAAATGACAATAGCTATCATAGTACATCTTATTATCTTCACAATAGTTGTCCATTCCATCAGGTATAGCAAAATCAAACCAAAAATGAAACAGAATAAAACCAATCAAAACAGAATATTGAATAAAGCAAAACAGTTAATCAGAACAAAGCAAAACAGCGGGAACAATATTGGACTTCAAAGACAAGATAGAAGGAAATCCCCCATATTTGCTATATTGCATACTGTCGTCCTCCCAAGAGATGCTCAGACCACCGGCCCCAGGCCTGCAAAATACAACAACAACCAAACAATACAAGCATTTAGTGCCTTCAATTCAGCCTGTCCTCTGATTCAGCAGGTTACTTTGGGGGTGGGGGCGGGCATGGTACACAGTATTTGATCCTCAGCCACTCGATGGTAGGCTCACGGGAAGTGTTCTCTGACTTTTCCCTCCCTGGAACCCGCACAGCTTGTGCAGCTTACCAGAAAGGCTGGCTGGTTGATTTCTTGGTGGCTTCTCTCAGTCCCCTAGAATATCGTGATTTTGAAGCTCTCAATGAAATATTGGATAGACAATAATCATTATTGACTACCATTAACACAAAAAGATGCAATATAGCATAGCATTATGAATGATAGTTTTCTCTCTTTTTAATCCTGAATTTGATGACTAAGATTCATTAACTAAAGGAAATACAAGGATAGAGAAACATGTTTTAAAACGATTCAGAGAAGTAGCAAATACAGATAAACGAAGACTATATGAGACATGCCTTAATTTTTTAACAAAATTACAGGAGGAAAAGTGAAGATGGACTCTATAAGAACAGATTTCAGAAGTATGTCAACTAATTGCAATATGTGAACCTTGTTTGGATTCTAATTTGGACAAACTTGAAAACAAAACATTCAACCTGGGAAATTTAACTACTGAATGCTAATAGGCTGTTTTGGTTAAAACTTTCAAAGTTGGTGCAAGACTGGTTATGAGTTTAAAATTATTGTAGTCAAGTGATAACGAATACATGGAAATCTGTTATTCTATAATAAAATTTTTTTAAAAGTTAGATTTTTTAAGAGTAGCTTTTACTAACTGTAGACTTATTTGTGAAGTTATGTATTTATATCTTTCTCCCTATTCTGGTGATGAGTAATAGATTAAAAGATGAGATAAATCAATAATAGTGATTTTCATCAGAAGAGTATATAGTTATTTATTAAGTGCAAGCATTATTTGGGTTGTGGACGTTGCTTACTGGCACTGCACTTAGCTAGTTTACACAGGGTCCAAAGTTGGATCCTACCACTAGTGGGTGGGGGATGTGGGAAAGCATAATTGATCCAATAAGGAAGGGAGATCAGAATAATTCTTGTTAACAAAATTTGGTAGAGGGAAAAATTAATTTCTTGAATTTGATTGTTAAAATTCAGTGTTACTGAAAATCCATACATTTAAATAGGGTCCTGTATAATCCCTCAGTCAAAAGCGTAAATGTTTGAATCTTAGATGCAATATGTACACCAACCAGTTCGCTTCTTTTTTTCCTTTTCCCCTTCTCTTCTTTTTCCTGCCCCTCCCCTCCCCTTGTTCTCCCTTAGTCCTTAGATGTGTCCTACAGCATACTTAATACAGTAAGTACTCTGTGCTCTAGTGCCCCCTTGTGCCTATCGTGAAAAGGTTCATTAGTTCCTTTCATCTAGAAAATTGGGCTGTGTTTCCTAAGATACACCCAGAGACAAAACATTTTGAGCTTGCAAATGAGATTTTATACCCTCAACTTTCTGGGATGCAGTATTTATCATCATTTTATTTTGGGTTCTATCGGTCTATCAATGCTTTGTTTCTTCATTGAATTTATAATATTAGTTGTTGTGTATCATGTGGGTTTTGTGTATTCAAGTTTTTTATTCTCAGGTTGTTAGTTATTCTGTAGTTTTCTCCCCACTTCCACTTCTACTCCCAGATTTGCTTTTTTAAAGGAGAAAAATGGAGAGAATGTCAGAGAATTCAGTAACAGGGTTCTTATCTCTCTGTGAAGGAAATGGGACTCGGGATCAATTTGTGCTGATGATTGTATGATTTGAATAATTTTTGGCCCATTGTGATGTCAACATATAGTCTTTATTTGTGATTGCTGTCTCATTCTTATCTCCTCTATCCAAACAGACATACAGTATATAACAGACTTGCTAATTTTTTTTTTTTTTTTTTTGCGGCACTGGCGATTGAACTCACAACCTTGCGCTTGCCAGGGCAGGCACTTAAGCCCCAGCCCTGGTTTTTTTTTGAGGCAGGGTCGCACTATGTAGCTCAGGCCGGCCTTGCGCTTGCGTTGTAGCCCAAGTTGGCCTAGAACTCACAATGCCCCTCCTACCTCAGCCTCCCGAGTGCTGGGATTAAAGGCGTGCGCCACCACGCCCGGCTAGACTTGCCAATTTGTGTACACACACGCGCGTGCACAACATTACCTTTGGGAGGAAGAATTTGGCATAGTTTATCATGATGTTCATTCCTTCTCTTTTATCTTGTCAGTTAAATTCTCTGTATTTTGTTTATATTTTCCTTATTTTAATGAATAATTCTAGGATTTAGGACAAATGTGTATAGTTGAGCCATTACCACAGTCCACTCATGGATGTAGAAAAGCTGAGTCACTCATAGAATTTCCTTTCACTATTATTTCTTGGTAGTTAAATCTTCAGTCCTGACCCCTTTCCCAACTCTGTGCAACCAAAAACCCATTCTCAGTCCTTCATAGTTTTTCTTTTCCTCAATGTCACATGAATAGAATTGTACAGTACTTAACCTTTTGAGTCAAGATTCTTTCATTTATCCTACAGTATTTGAAGTTCATCTGTTTTGTTGCATGTATCAGTAGTTTTTTCCATTTTATTGCTGAGAAGTAGTACATTATATGGGTTTACTACGGTTTGTCATTTGGTCACATTTGGTTTTGTTTCTAGCCTTTGTCTGTTAAAAATAAAACCAATAGCCAGTTGTGGTGGTACATACTTTTAATCCCAACTGTTGAGGAGAGTAGGCAAAGGCAGGAGGATTGCAAATTTGGGATAACCTGGGCAATTTAGGAAGGTCTTGTTTCAAAACAACAAAAAAGTTCTGGGTATCAGGCAAGAGGATCATAAGTTTGAGTCCCAGTAGGGAACTTTGTGAGACCCTGTCTCAAAATTAAAGTGAAAGGGGCAGGGACATAGACTCAATTTGAAGGCTCTGGGTTGAATCCTCACTGCTGATTGATAGATGGATAGATCAATCAATGTGGGGATGTGGCTCAGCAATAGAGTTCTTACCTGGCATGTGCAAGGCCCTGTATTCAGTTCCCCACCATGGAAAAGAAAAAGGGCGGGGGGAGAAAAGAAAATGCCAGCAGGATTTGGCTCAGTGCAAGAGGTAGAAGGGAAGATATAAGATATTTTGTACAGACTTTAGAACTGGATCTTGAAACCAGAAAGTTGAGAGACTTGAATAATGCTGTTTGGATTAAGTTGAAAAAAAAATGTGGCTCCAGTTATAGAGCAGTGTTCTCAGTCAGTATTGCTGAAAATATGAATGGTTAATAGATTCTGAAAATGGATGCTCAATTTAAATTAAAAGAGCAGGTGTGGAGATAGAATAGATTCCTAAGAGATTTTAAAATTATGTACCATTTCTAGAAGAAGACAAGGTTTAGGAAGACTGAAGAAGATAAACTGCTGTGGTTAAGAAGTTTGAGTGAGGTGTACCTGTATTTCCAACTATTTCTGTGCTGAGGCAGGAGCATCTCTTGAGTTTGGGACTATCATGTACTGTGTTCATCAAGTATCTGCCCTTGTGCATCAGTAATGGGAGGGAATAGCCACTGTACTCCAGCCTGGGCAACATAGTAAGACCTCTGTCTCTTGAAAAAAGAAAGTGCTACTGTCTGAATTTTATGTACCACCCCCACCGCATTCATTGTGTTAAAACTCTAATCTTTGTAAAGTAATAAGGAGATGGGCCTTTGATAGGCATTAGGTTATCACCATTGTGAATGAGATATGACCGTGCAGAGCTCCTTTGAGATCTGAAAAGATTGTGTCTATAAGCCAGAAAGTGGATCCTCACTAGAACTTAATCATGTTGTTTCTTTGATCTCAGAATTTCAGCCTCCAGAATTGTGAAAAATAAATTTTGTTTGCATGCCAGCTAATTTATTACACTTTGTTATCATCCTGAACTAACATACAAACTTGGATACTTATCCTATCAAAACCATGAATAACTTGGGCACGGTGGTGATGGTGGTGTGGCTCAGTGGTAAACACTTGCTGCCTTGGTGCTTGAGGGTGTGCTAGGTTCACTCTCCAGCACAGCATACAAAAAAACATGAGTTGACAATAAGGAGAAACAATATTTCATTGTCTACATTTAATCCCTTTTGACTCCTATTATTGATTGCAAAATAATTTCTAGTGAGGAAGACCCTTGATGCATTATAATGCATCAAGAAGTTTCCAGAGGGAAACTCTTGGAGTTGTGAATGTTTATCTAGGTTGAAAACGTTTTATGCTCCCACCCACAAAGAAGTAATTGATTATATCTTTCTGTGGCTGTGTCGTGTTGAGATCATCAAGAGTCATCTATCTATTAAAAATAGTCTTGGCCTATAGGATCTCCTGAAATATAAAACCAATTCAAATGACTATTGCAAGTAGATCCTAGGCAGCATTTTCAGAGTAAACCTTCAAAATATTACAGTGCTATAATAGTTCTTTGGTACATGGTATTCTGAATCCCATTGGTCAGATTTTTTTAGGTACTGATGAGTAAGCAGAAAAATTAGACTAGCAGAATGAAATTTTACAAAAGAAGTCCAGTATCAAGTTAATTTCCAGTGTCTTTATAGAAAGTTAGCCTGTCTTCTAATGCTTTTATACTGTCAGCCAATTAGCAGTGTAATCAATATCAGTATTCCTGTTTAGGCTTACATGAATGAGGTTTTTCCTAGCAAGCTGAGGTCTGAAGAGAGTGCCAGTATAGAATATAATGGAAAGCATTAGTGAAAAAAATTCAACTGCCTGGCTTTTGAGACACCAATAGCATGTAAGCACTTAATTCATCTGAAGTTTTTGACTCTGATCCTATTATATCCACTATTTGAATAAATTTATTAAAACATTGATTTCGAGATGATCATTTTGTTTTAAATATTAAGAAAACTAAATGATTCCAAGAATCTTTTATTAATTAAAGGCTAGAACCTGTTATCTTTGTTGAATATTTTAGATAATTGAGCCGAGGATATAGCTCAGCAGCATAAGCATCTGCCTGGCAAGTGCAAGGTCCTGGGTTTGATTCCTAATACAAAAAAAAAAAAAAAAAAAAAGGGATAATTGAATTACTGTAGGCATTGGAGGATGACATTATCTCTCATCCCTATTATATGATTTACTCATGCATGTATTCAGGGATAATGAAGGGAATTGTAAACGGCAGTTCCAAAGCTATTAGATGTCTGATAACATCTCCTTAGCACATAGGTTGAACATATGATTTAGACTTCTTTACACCTCACTTCTTTTGGTCTTTAGTTGAGTCCAGAACCATTCAGATTTTTCGCAAGTTATCTTTTATATGGTTTTGGATATAGCTGTCTGTATGTGAACCCACACAGATTTCTTGTAATCGCAGAGAAACTATCCTATGTAAGAAGGATCACAATAGACAATACATCTTTACTTCCAAGGTTCTAACTTTAGGTCCTCTACATAATAGGGCTAGAAGATCCATTTGTGGAACTGTGTGAAAATGTGAAGGCAAGGAGTGGGAGTGTAGGTGTAGCTCAGTGGTAGAGAACTTGCCTAGCTTGTATAAGACATCAGAGTTCAATCCCAGTGCTATGGAAAGAAAAAGTGAAGGCAGTTTGTTATACTTCTTGTATAACAAGAATAACCCCTGGGTTATTTTTTTCAGTTTTACAAATAAAGTAATTTGTGTTTCTACAGCTCTCTATCAAGGGTGCTGTAGCTATAAATGTATTTATTATAAACTGGTTGAATCTTAGTGTTTTTTCTTATCCTGTGTGTCCCTTGGGTTTTTAAATAGTTTCTTAGTTTTTTTATTGGTCCAGAAAATATAAATCTGCTAGGCACTGAACTGCAAAGGTACCATCCCAGCTTACTAGTTAGTAGTTATCCTCCAACCTCATTTTTTAGCCTTAATATATAAACCAATTATAAAACATTTCGTGACACTGTTGGTGTAAGGAACTATTATTTTATCTGATTATTTTGAATGAATGTATGAATTGCCACATTACAACCATTAAAAAATACTAATAGACCTTTAATTTGCAAAGTTTTTTAAAAGAACAGTTTTAGGTTCACAGACAAAATTAAGTAAACAGCGCAGACTTCCTGTGGATTGCATCTCCTTCAGCATCTCTTCTCAGTTTATCACATTATTCACATTTTACATTGGTGTGCTAATTTGTTACAGTCTGTGAGCCAACATTTAAACATTGTTATTAACTGAAGTTATATTAGAGTTCATTATTTGTGTATTGTAGTTTAGGTTTTGACAAATGCATACTGTTGTGTGTGTCATTATAATATTGTACAACATAATTACACTGTCCAAAAATATCCCTTGTGCTTGAAATACTTAGTTCTTCTCTCCTTCCTCCCTAGAAATCACAGGCTACTATTGATATTTTTACTGTTTTATCTCTTACTGTTCTGCCTTTTCCAAAATGTTACATAGTTGGAGTCATACACCCTTATAAACTGATTACTTTCACTTGCGTATGGGTTTTCCTGTGTTTTTGTGGCTTAATAGTCCAGTTATCACTGTACGAATGTACTATGTCTTCATTGTTTTACATCTTGGTTTCTTCTGTATTTTGTCAATTATGCATAAAGCTGCTGTAAGCATTCTTTTTTTCTTTCTGGCTTTTTGAAGCAAGATCGTGTAGTTCAGGCTGGCCCTGAGCTCACTATGTAGCCCAGGCTAGCTTCGAAGTCCTCATGCCTCTGCCTTCTGAATGCTAGGATTATAGGCGTGCACCACTATGTCAGGCGGCTACTGTAAGCAGTTTATGTGCAGATTTTTGAGTGTGTGTAAGTTTTTAATTCATTTGGGTAAATACCAAATCAAGGGATGTGATTCTGTATGGTGTAGGAAAAGTATTTCGTTTAGTTCCTAACAAATACTGCCATATTACTTTTAAAGTACGTACTTTTCCCTGCCTCCACACCCTACCTGGCAATTAAAGCTTTATTGTTTTTAATTTTTGTTGTTCTAATAGGTGTGCAGTACAATAGTAGTTCATTTCCATTTGAATTTACAGTTCCCTAATGATATTTTTTTTTTTTGCCCTAATGATATTTGATGTTGAACATTGTTTAATATGTTTATTTCCCATTTTATATCTTGGTGACATGTCTGTTTAGATCTTTTGTCAAAGTTTCTCCATGGTGTTTGGGTTTGATGTATACTAGGCAAGTACTCAGCATTTGAACCGTGTCACCAATTCTGTCTTTGGCAGAGTTTTAAACTGGATTGTTCATGTTCTTATTGGATGGGTGAATGAGTGAGTTGGTTGGGGTATGTGTGTGTTTGTATATTTTGGATACAGTTCCTGTATGTGGTTCACAAAGATTTTGTTCCAGACGATGGCCTGTCTTTTTCAGTCTGCTAGCAGTGCCTTTGTAGAGCAGGGTTTTTTTTTTTTTTTTTTTTTTTTTTTGATACAGGGGATTGAACACATGACCTTGCGCTTGCCAGGCAGGCACTTAAGCCACTGAGCTAAATCCCCGGCCCTAGAACAATTATTTTTAATTTTAATGAAGCCCAACTCAGTTTTTCTTGCATGGATCATCATTTTGGTGTTATGTCTAAAATAATTACTGCAAGCCTTGCAGTCAGTTACTGTCTGATTCAGCTATTAAAATGATATTTCGGTTCTTAGACTAACCTGAATTTGTAAAGCACTGTGGTTTCCGAAAACCTAGCTGTGTATCCATCTCAGATAAATTCCTATCTGTCCATTTTGGTTAGTCAGTTTTCCTGACTCAAGGAGTTCTAAATAAGATGGTTACCCCAGGGAATTGCTCTGCAAACTCAGTTTCATAAGCATTTACCAGTTACCAGGTGTTCATTTGAGGTTCAGAACCCGTTATTTCCAGAGTTTTCTAGTTTCTATGTGAAAGTAGATTTTCAGCATTGAGTATAATTAAACTGTTTGATTTTGCTACATGCATGCTTGATATAAACATAGTTAATCCATAAAGCTTATCAGTAGTATATTAATAAGTAACTTTGCAGAAGAACTTCATTCAGCAGAAATAGACACTGAACTAGTTGGCTATTCTAGCTGGAGAATTTAATGCAAACAGATCTAACACAAAGAAAAGGAAAAGAAAAGGAGCTAAGTCACTTTTTCTAACTTCTTATTATTACCTTTTTTTGGTACTGGGAATTGAACTTGCAACCTCATGCCTGCCAGGCAGGTGCTTAGGCCACTGAGCTAAATCGCCAGCCCTATTTTTTGAGACAGGGTCTCACTGTGCAGTTCAGGTTGGCCTTGAACTCACTTTGTAGCCCAGGTTGGTCTCGAACTCACAATGATCCTCCTGCCACAGACTCCTGAATGCTGGGATTAAAGGTGTGTCCCACCACGCCCTGCAGAGCTAAGTCACTTTATTAACACTATAGTAAGCTGATGTCAGATAGGTAAAGCAGATACTGGATTCAAAAATGATTTGGGGTGACATTTAAGTACTTGAACAATAAGTTGTTTATCGCTTAAGGTAATCCGTGAACAGCCAAAACAACTTCAAAAAGGAATTTTAAGAGAATGTGTGTTTTTACTACATCTAATAAAACACGTAGTTGTTCTCAGTTGGCCAGTTGTGTATGCGTGTGTAAAACTAGAATCAAGATCTAGCGGAATCACTGCAAGATCAAGACACATCTTCCATATTAGAAGAATTTAAAAATGTTCTTTTTTCCTTGTGAATCTTTCAGTAGCCAGACCTATGATGTAAATGTATTTTCAAATTCTGTAAATGGAGTAACTGATGTAACATAATATGCATATTTATTTTTGAATAGTTGTGTGTGATATTTGATAAGGTAATTTTGAATTTTTACTGAATATACACTTTTTTCTATAGAAGTAATATTTTCAATATTACATATGTTGACTGCTTATGTTTACACCTGTAAATCCAGTTACTGGGAAAGCTGAGGCAGGAGGATCTCCAGTTCAGGGATACCCTGGACAATGTAGAAAAGACCCCCTCCAAAAAAGCAAAACAGAAACAGATATTACATGTATTCTTTTATCAGTCCACCTAAAATGCATTTATTCCATAGAATAAGTAGACCATAACACTAAAACTCATATATATAGTCTTAATGTTCTGCTGCTTTTTTTTGTGTATTATAACATTGTTTTGTCGATATTATGCATTGTTACTTTATGTGGACAATACTAGAAATATTTTTTTCCTGTCAGTACCCTCTTTGGCGCTTTTACAAGAAAGAAGTATCAAAGTCTGAAAAAATATGTTGGATCTGGAGTTGGTATCTAACCAAGGCAGAAAGGATCTTATAGATGTTTCACTAGTTGGATGATTGGAAGTGCAGTGTTGCTTCGGTTCATAAATTTAAGTTCTTTCCAAGATTCTGGTCACAACCTAATTAGTGTTGACCTTATGGAGAAATTTGATTTGGTTGTTTGTCTAATTTGATTTGTGACCAGAATAGTGGAAAGAATTAAGTTTGTGAGCCGGGCGTGTTGGTGCACGCCTTTAATCCCAGCACTCAGGAGGTTGAGGTAGGTGGAGCATTGTGAGTTCGAGGCCGGCTTGGGCTACACCTCGAGCGCAAGGCTGGCCTGAGCTGCATAGTGCGACCCTGCCTCAAAAAACTAGGGCTGGGAGTTCGGCTCAGCAGCTTAAGTGCCTGTCTGGCAGGTGTGAGGCTGTGAGTTCAATCCCCGGTGCCGCAAAAAAAAAAAAAAAAAAAAAAGAAAGAAAGAAAGAAAAAAAAAGAATTAAGTTTGTGAACTGAGGTATCCCTGTAGATGACTGCTGGTATAAAATTTCAAAGTCAAGGAACTCAAGAACTGTTTTTAAGAGACTGCTAATCACCTACAAGGAAAACCAAACAAAAAAACAAAAACTAATGTGTACTTCGAAAGTGGGTGATATTGGTGATATTCATATTGTGTTGTAAGGTATTTTAACCTAAAGAATTGATTTCTGGGAATTGGATATACGTATTTAAGGAAGTTTATGTTTTGACTTATTTTCTATAAAAATTATGTAGAAAAAACAATCTGGAATAATGCCTCGAAAGACTGAAACCAGAATTTGAAACTTTTTCTAAATAAGTTATATTTCAGATTTATGAATAAGTATTTCTGACTTTTAAGACTTTGCATTTAACTTGGGTTGTTGTTTTTAGATTTTTCATTCCTTCCCTGTTAAGTGTATGGTTGCATTTTTTAATTTTCTTCAAATCTGTGAACTACTTAATCTGTTGGGACCTCGTCTTCTTCTTTTCTTTCTTTCTTTCTTTCTTTTTTTTTTCCTTAACGTGTAAAAACTTGATTCATTCTCTTTCTGTGTTCTTGGAATACGTCTTCCTCATTGTTTGGCCTGACATTGTCTCACTTCCTTGTCTTTTAAAATGTCTATAACTTACTTGTGATGTCTATAGTGTCTCCTTTTTCTAAAATAGAGGACTGTGGATGGAGCTTAGCAGTTGAGTGTTTGCTTAGCATTTGAAAGGTCCTAGGTACCATCTCCCAACACTGCAAAAACAAAACAACTGATGACTTTCCTCCTCTTTCAAAAATTTTAGTTTGTCCTTTTGTACCAACAGCATTGCCTTAGTTTTTCTTCTGTAAAACATTTCCCACTATAAACACTCACAAATTTTTTTTTGTTTTTGATGATGCTTTCACTATGATGCTAATCATTATTACCCATCAGTTAGCTGAGCAATTAAATTTTAACTGCTGTTATTATTATTGCTGTTAAAAACCAAATATTTGTATCTGCCCGAAAATTTATATGCTGCAGGCTCTAATCCCCAATGTGGTACTGTGTATTTGGAGTTACGGCATTTGGGAGGTAGAGACAGGTGAACTCATGAGAAGATTAGTACATGTAGAAGAAATAGAATCCCTACTTCCTCATTGATCTACACCAGAAACCTACCATGTTGGCACTCTGGTCTTGGATTTTCAGACTCCAGAACTGTGTGAAAATAAGTTTTTGTGGGTTAAGTCACTCAATGTGAGCAAATTGAGACTGTCATTACCATCAATGGTAGTACATGAAATTTGACACATAATTTATCTTAAAGTCATAGTTTATATATTATTTTGTACTATAATAATGAACTTAGGTGACATGGTAGAAATACAGTTGTTTTTTGTTACATGAAAAGAAAGTAATTGAAATGTGAATGACATTTTGCATTCATGATACATCTTGTTCACCGTGTAGTCTTGTGGAAAGATTAGTTGAGTAAATAGTTCATATGAAGGAACTGTAAGCAACATTGGTATAGAAAGCAAACTTGGAGCCAGGCATCGTGGTGCACACCTGTAACCTCACCACTCTGGGAGGCTGAAGCATGAGGACTGCATATTTGAGCCTAACCTGGACAATTTAAAGAGACCCTGTCTTGAAATAGGTGGAGGGAAGACTGGGGATGTAGCTCAGTCGGAATGCCCTGGGTTTAATCCCCAATAGTTGGGAGTGGGCGTGGGAGTATGGGCAGATTTGACCTTTCTTTTCTTTAGTTATTTATAGTTTTCCTTCGACCCTTGTTATTTTAATGGCCCCCTGACAAATTTAACTTAAAAACTCAATGTTAAGGCTATTTTAGGTGTATGGTCTCCCACCAGTAGGTCACAGAAGAATGAAGTATCCACACATAAATTTGTATTAGTCGTTCACATGCTGTGGTATCAGCTTGTGGGACCTATGCTGCTACGGTTTCTAGTCCTCTTAGGTTCCATTGTAAAGGTTTCATTACTCCATTGTTCCTCAGCTGTTTGACTTTGGGCAAGTAGTTTCTCTGAGCCTCAGTGTCCACATTTGAAAAAGTTGAAGTAGTAGTACTTAAATTACAGGGTGGATGAGGTCATGAGGGTGAGGGTCGTTGTGTGTGTGTGTGTGTGTATGGGATATAACAGGCACTATTCAAATACTGTATTAATACTGCTAGTCTTACAGAGTGATTGTGATTAAATGGCTTAATATATGTGCCTGGAACAAAGTACATACTCCTTAAGTGTTAGCTATATTTGTTACTTTTTTTTGGTTACTACTTTTATAACCATTATTAGAGAATAGTAGTATTCTCTGATGTACTTTGTAATGCCTCATGGAAGATGAATGATTATCTGTATGATCCTTAGAATTCTTAGCATTTTTAAAACCTAAACTTGTAGGCAATTGTAATCATCATTGTGGCAATATCTGGTTCTTGTCTATGTGTGGAATTCCCTTATAGAATCATACTTTAAAGTTTTGGCTTACCAGGGCATATTTAACTATGCAGAATTACTTTTTTTTTTTTTTTTTCCAGCACAGGGAATTGAACTCACAACCTCGCGCCTGTCAGGCGCTTAAGTCACTGAGCCAAAATCCTGGCCCTGGTTTTTTGAGGCACGGTCACACTGTGTAGCTCAGGCCGGTCACAAGTATTGACAAGCATGTGGAGAAATCCGAACCTGATACATATGTGGGAATGCAAAATTTTGAAGCCACTGTCCTTCAAAAATATAAACATAAAATTACCATACGATCCAGCACCTCAGTACCTAAATATATACTTAAAAGAATTGAAAACAAGAAATCAAAGAAATAATTCTCATTACTTTGTTATTCATACTAGCCAAAGATAAAAAATAACCAGATGAAAACCGATAGACCAGTGGGTAGATTTTATTTATACATTCAGTGGAGTATTAACTAGCCATGAAAATGAATGAATTTCTGATACATGCTACAGCATAGATGAGCCAGACATAAAGGAATAGTGTATGATTCTACTTATATAAAAATCTAGAATAGACAAATTTATAGAGACTTCTGTAGATTACTTAACAAGGAACTGGGGAGGGGGATACTAAGAGTTTATTGCTTAGTTACTATAGAGTTTCTGTTAAGAATGATGAGAAGGTTTCAGTAATAGTGGTGATGGTTGGACAACATAACTAATTACATCAGTGCCACTGAACTGTACACTTAAAATAGTCAAAAAGGCAAATTCTTTGTTATGTATTTTACCACAATGAAAACAATTTTAAAAGTTACTGTGATTAATGATGTGAATGACAAATTTTCTTGTTAACTTCAGAGACCTTTCCTTTTGTCACTATCCTTGTTAAACAGAAGAATTAGTTCTTGTTTCTTATTCGAAGGTATACAATTCTTGTTGGTCAGTGGTCTCCAGAGAGGATCTTTGTTATATTTAATGGAAAAGTCCAAAGGGGAAGTAGACCAAAATTCTGACTTTTTGTAATCACCTACCTTCTTTTTTCTAATCACTTACCTCTTGGGTCAAAGTGAATATTATTTAAGCTTCAAAAATGTCTATATTTCAATTACCTCTTTTCATTGTCTGAATTTGTTGTTGTTGTTGTTTGTTTGATTTTCTGAACTATTGGCAAGTATCAAAAGCCTTTCTTAATCATATATTTTGTTGAGGTTAAGGATCTTCCACCTTAGTGTTTAAATCTGTGTTAGTAATTATGCAGGCCTTCGGAAAGACATAGTTAGTTGGTTTCTGAAGGCTTGGCTATGCATATTAGAGTTACGAATTCTAAGTGAGTTCTGGATTAATGAAGACAATATTGTATGTAAGTTCCTAAAATCAGATTGCTGTGGATGTATGCCTATTTATAGCTTCTGCATGGTGTAGGCTTGCCCCATATCTTTTTTTTCTCCACCTGTGTGTCAAGACAGGTGTCATTTAGATTCTTCTATGTTATATAAAAAAGAAGCTACAATCCTTGAATATTCATGCTCAGTATTCATTAAGAACATGTAATTTTTATTCTCTCAGCTCTTCTTGGATGATGTTGTAATTTTGTAGTTTGGCAGTTTTTCTCAGGTTTCTTTGATTGCAGTGTTTTGAACTCATAATAGTCATATATTGGGTTACAGTGTGATAATTTGATATATGAATCCAATAAATAATGATCAAATAGGAGTAACTGATATTTCCGTCTTACCATTTTTAAAAATTATTATTGGAAACCTGAAATCCTCTTTTTCTCTTTTATAAAATATGCAATAAATTGATATGAACCATTATCCTTCAACTGTGCCATAGAATACAAACATATAGTCCACCTTTGCAGTTGTACCCTGGCATCCTCCTCCTTAACCTGTTTTCCTATCTCTGGTAAAACCACTCATGAATTCAATTCTCTTAAAGTCTGTATATAAGTGAGAACATGTTGTATTTGTCTTTCTCTCCTTGGCTTAAATCACTTAACATAATGCCCTCCAGTTACAGTTGTGTTGGTGCAAGCAACAAGATTCCATTTTTTTGTAACTGATTATATGCCATTGTTTAATACCACATTTTCTTGATCTATTCTTTAGTTGATTAACACTTTGGTTGATTCTGTATCTTGATTTTTGCGTAGAGTGCTGCGATAAACATGGACATGCAAGTATTTCTATGATGTATAGATTTCATTTCCCTTGTGTATACCTAGTAGTGGCTTAGCTGGATTATATAGTAATTCTGTTTTTTGTTTTTGAGTAACCTGTTTTTCATAATGGCTGCATATATTGACATTTGTTGTTGAAGACATGTGTTAAAAGGGAAAGGAATGTGACAGTATTTTAATTAACTGGAGACTAGTTCTTAAAATTCATTATTCTGACTTTCTTGGGTTAAAAGTATTTACAATGTATTGACTGTGAAAGAAATTATTTTTAATGATTATTTTGCCAGACCTTTTATTTACATGATACTCATTTTATGGTAATCACATCAGTGATAGCTCGGTTCATGAACTTAATTTGTTTTATCATTTTGGAGAAGATGGCTGTGTTTGTGTGAGAAAGGTGGCTGCAGTTGTGTTTGTCACCCAGTGCAGAGTTTGCAAACAAAATTTCGTCAAGCACTTCTGTTTGTGAACCCTTACGTTTACAAAAAGTGTAAAGGCTTACTAATCTTTGTTGTCAATGGCCTTGTAGTCTAGTAAGGCAGGAAGCGAAGCAAATAGAAAGACCAACATAGGTGAATGAGAAAGGAATTAATATAGGAAGTTGTAGTGGATTGGTAATTGGTCAACTTAAATCCAGCTGAGTTACATCAGCATGATGCTGAGCATGGATGGCCCACCTGAGGACTGTTGCCAGCATAAAAGGAGATGTGGCAAGGAAGAGAGAGGTGTTTTGGGTTCTTCTTAGTGGTGGTGTTTGGAGCCATTGGTTCTCCTGGAGGAGCTTGCCACGCTGGCTCCTCTGATGTAAACATGGCTGTTATCATCGGAGGAGCTTGGGCTGACCAATTACCAATCCACTACAACTTTTCTATATTAATTCCTTTCTCATTCACCTATGTTGGTCTTTCTATTTGCTTTGTTTCCTGCCTTACCTTGTTGATGAGAATGACTGCGGTTCACTTGGGGTGGGGGTGGGGCTTCGTTCCTTACTTAAAGCCTTACTTCCTGGGTCAGGAGGGGAAGATGTGTGCTGTTTAATCTCCAGGAGAAGTTTGTCGTGCTGGCTTCCTGATGTGTATTTGACTGTTCTCATCGCCAGAGCTTGGGACCTCACTGTTGCTGAGGATAGCTGTGGTACTTTTCGGGGGAGCCCTGGTCCTTATTTTGAGTGTCACTTCTTGGTTCCAGTGCAGAACCCTCAACCTACTAGCACAGATCCTTAATCCCGCTGGCATGGACTTTCTGGCTTCCACCACTGCTGACCTTTGGGCCTTCCCAGTGTAGATCCGGGAAGTAGGCTTGCATGAGTCACTGTCATGGGCTCAAGGTCTTCAACTGGACTCATGCAGGATATTGCTGTAGGATCCAGGCCTTGGCTGCATTTCCTTGGGTCTTTAGTGTGTTGATAGGTTCCCTGCACTTCCTTTATATTTAACTCCTTGGGTGACCATCATAAAATAATACTGTAAATGATGTGTCCTGTATGTAATTGTTCTCCTTGCAACCCCTGACTACAACAGAAGTTTACAGTTAAGTTTAATCTGGCAGACTTCTATATAAATTTGTATACCGATGCAAAGAAACCACGCACTCCCAACCTCTGTCCCATCTCCTACCCATAAACAGCAATGCTAGGTCAGTGACTCATTTAGTTAGGCCTTATACAAAATCTTACTTGTCCAAACCCCGGCCAAGAGTCCCGATTGTCTGTTTTAAGAATGCAGTGAGAAAAGAAACAGAGACAAGTATAGTATTCATCAATGGTTGGGAAGTCAGTGTCTCTGGTTGGACTCTCATTCCCAAAGTAGCCACTATTTATTAGGTGTATGCAGTGATAGGTAGGGCTAGTAAAGGATTACAATTTATCAGGAGATCCAGACTCAAGAGGGGGTAGATGATTTTATGCTAAGAAGTATCTTGTTCTGGAGTATAATCTTGAGATGACTCAAGAAAGTGTAGATGATCTTATGCTTAGAAGAGTCAGTGGGAAATCTCAGATGGGTGGTAACCAGTAATCCCAATCCTCCCTTTTATCTCATAGGGAAATATGCAAATTTAACCATTATAAATTTGTGGTCCCTAACACTTATTGTGATGGTATGGGCAGTTCACCATGGAGACTGAACACCTCCTACATGTTCCTACTGGATATACAAAGAATGCAAGATGCTAGCTACTTTTTACCTGGACCATTTATCAGAGTTTTATGTGCAGTGAACAGTCGGCTATGAGAGATTCTGTAATAACCTTTCATTCCAGTGAGCAAGCTTCATTGCACTAAGAGGTGAATACCACCCTGTCCTGTGTGTCAGTGTTGTTCTTCTGCAGTTTAGTTTTCTGTGTGCTCAGATGTCCATCCTTTGCATCCTTTTTATGGGACTTGAGAGTCAAGAGGAGTCAGCATGAACATTAGATACTCCATTGTTGCTTTTTTTTTCCCTAAGTTGAGACACAAATTCTTCAGCTGCATAGGAAAAGATAATCAGTAGAAAAATATGGGTGAGTAACAAGAAGACTGCCTCCATTATAACTCATAAATCAAATATGGACGACAACTGTATGAACAGATAAATTTAGAGACTGAGAAAGAATAAACATAGGAGTAGGAGGGGTAATGATTGAATGATAATTGACTTGAATGTAGAAAAATCCCCAGTTTCAGTCTTTCAGATCACACTATCCTTGATTTTTTTTTTTGTAAAATCTTAGAGGAGAAGTGTCCAGTCTTTGATCAGTGAGTATGGTGTTATCTGGGTCTTCATTATATGATTTTTATTTTTTATTTTTTTCCTTTTAACTGAAATAGTTTCCTTTTATTCCTAGTTTGGGTAGATTTTTTGGTCATGAAATGGTGCTCAATTTTGCCAGGTGGTTTTCCTGCATCATTAAAGATAATTATTTTTTCCTTTATTCTGTTAATATGGTTTATTATGTCAGTAGATTTATATATGTTGAACCATCCTTGTTCTACCAACTGCCTTTTATAAGAAATGTTTTATTAGAATGAAGCCAAGTTCAGTTTATATGTTACCAGTAGCTACGTTAGCATTTCAGAAACAGAAGGAGTTATGACAGAGACCACATAATTTGCAAAACCTGATTACTTGCTGTTTACCTTTTCTCACCTCTTTTGGTTCAGGGAATTTAACCTAAAGCTTTGGGCATGCCAAATGTACACTGTACCACTGATAGGACTCCAGGGACCCCTCTTTATTTTTATTTCTTATGTTTTGAAATATTAGAGATTAAACCAAGGAATTTTGAGCTACATTCTTATTTTCTCTTTTATTTTGAGGGGAGGATTTTGTTAAATTGCCCAGGCTGGCTTTAAACATAAAATCCTCCTGCCTCAGTCTCCTACAGAGGTGAGATTATAGGTATGTGCCACCATACCTTGCTTCCCTGTTTACTTTAAAAAATGTTTTACAATTTCTGCTTCTAAAATCATTAGTCTACAGTTCTTCCATGTGTATTTAGGAGATTTGGATTAATCTTTGCTGATCAGCACTCTAAATTGCTTTTCTTAATAGACAGTGGCTTGTGGTTTATCTTTTTAACAAAGAAGTGAGGGTTTGTTAAATAATTTTAAGAGAAAGTGGTAATTATTTTTAAATTTTATTAGTATGTGTGTAGTAAATAGTATTTACATTTCTTGTGAGAATTTGATATATCCACATAACAAATCTTTCCCTTCCCTGTCTCCCCTGTTCACTCACCTCTTGATTCCCTTTTTTGAGTTGTAGGTTTGCAGTACATAATGTTTGCAGCATACATCATGTGGAATTAGTACATGTACATAACACCTCTCGGTTTCCTCTCTCCCCTCCCTGCCCTCTCCCTCCATCTCTTGATCCCCTTCCCCTTTGAGAAAGATGTATTTCCATACTTCCTGTTATCTTTTATTTTGCTCTTTATTTTTTATTTGGCTTTCTCATATAAGAGAAAGCATGTGATATTTAAGTTAGTGTGTCTTATTCACTTCATATTATAGTCTCAAGATACATCCATTTTCTAACAAATGGCTCAAGTTTATCGTTGTTTGTAGTAGAGTAGTACTCAATTTTGTGTAAATACCACATTTTCTTTATCCTTTCATCTGTTCATGGACAGGTATGCTATTTCCAATATCTGGTTATTATGCATTGTGCTGCTATAAATGTGGGTATGCTTGTATCCATGTACTGTTGTGGTAACTTTAACTGTTAGGAAGATAGAAGGAGAATACCTGGGTCAAATGGAATTTCTACTTTTAATTCTTTGAGGAATCTACATGGATTTCCATGGTGGTTGTTCTGGTCTACATTCTCACCAACAATATAGAAAAGTTCTTTTTTCCTCACGTACCTGCCAGCATTTGATTTTTTGATGATAGCCAATTTTTCTGGGGTTATCTCAATACAGTTTGAATTTGCATTTTTTATTATGTACTTGTCTCTCTCCCCACTCCTCCTTATTTTTTCTTTTTGAGGCAGGGCCTTGCCATGTAGTTCAGGCTGGTCTTGAAATCACTATGTAGCACAGCTGCCATCAAAACTTCTGGCTATCCTCCTGCCTTAGCTTCCCAAGTGTTGGGATTCCAGGCATACACCACCACCCCAAGCTTGCATCAGCCATTTGTACTTCTGAGAAGTATCTCTTCCTTTCAGTTGCCCATTTTTTTTGGTTGGGTCTGTTATTTGGAGGGGATCTCGTATTTTTTGAGTTCTTTATATATTCTAGGTATTAGTCCTCTGAGAAATAACTGGCAAACAATTACTGTACATTTACATGCTGTAGGTTGTATCTTCACTGTGTTGGTTATTTCTTATGCTTTGAAGAACCCTTTTTTAAAAATATGATATGATACCGCTTGTTGATTTCTCATTATTGTGTCTTAGGTCATTGGGGTTCTGTTAACAGAGTTTTTACCTTTGTCTTCGAGAGTTTTACTACTTTATGTTGCGGCAAATTGTTTCTGTTTTAATATTTGGACTGCTGGACTTAGACAGTTAGAAGGTCTGTTTGCTCTCTTCTCTCCTCAGGTTTTGTGAACATCCAGGATTAGTTCAACTGGTTATTAGTCTTTTGCTGCCCCATGCTATGTTCCCCTGAGTCTTCTGGCAAGGGTTAGCTCTTGCATTTGGGGATAGGACACCTCAGGAGCCAGCGGGCTCTCTCACACGGGAGTGGGGTGTAACTCTTGGTCTACTCTTATGTGGGAATGCACTGGTGGGGATGCACTAATGGGTCGTCTCATGTATGGGTGGGGCACTGCCTCGAGTGGGCCTTAATGTGGGGGGCAGGGCTCTCTTCTGACTCTGGCTCTCATGGGTGGTGCATTGCTCGTGGTTGACACTCTCACATGGGAATAGGGCATGGCTTCAGGTCAGCTCTCTCTCCTGGGGTGAGAAATGTTACTTTAAATGATGAATTTGTTACGTCTTTTTGATTCAACTTCATGGCTTGGTTTGAATTATCGTTGCTCTGTATTACTTACGAAATTCTTTTGTTTTCTTTTCCATAGGTATATGTGGAATTTGATGATCTTGAATGGGATAAACGAGAGTGGGTTAAAGTTTATGAAGATTTTTCAACTTTCTTGGTGGAATACCACTTAATTTGGGCCAAAAGGAATGACCCTAGCCAGACTCAGGGATCAAAGAGCAAACAAATTCAGTGGCCTGCACTGGTAAGATCTATTCCTGTTTCATTAAACATTTTCAGTTACTGGTTTTAAAATAAGAATTGAATATAAATTAAGATTTTTTCTGACTGATTATAGATTAATATTCCAAAAGAGTCTCTGCATATCTGGAACAAATTGCAAAACATTGCATCTGCTTTGTTAAACAACTTGATGTACCTCTTTGTTAATGTACTTTGAGCTTAGTGAAAAAGTAGTTTATTCAGTTCAATGAAACATGAATTGAATTTAAAGCCACTCAGAGGTAGTCAACTTCTTGTGTAGTGTGGAAAAACTTTAGTGAAACTTTGTAAGTAGAAGGTGTAGGAAACATTTTCTAAAGCATCGAATAGAATAGCACATGATTTTTCTTGATTGGTTAATGATTTGTTGTAGGTGTTAGATATTAAATGTGTTATATGTTCAGGTAATGAGTAAAATTGCTTCATATCAGGAAATGATGTATTTAAGAAAATATAGCTGGGTATGGTGGTACATGCCTGCAATCCCAGCACTCAGGAGGCTGAAGCACGAGGAACTCTATGACTTTGAGGCCCGCCTGGGCTACATACTGAGTTCAAAGCCACTCTGAAATACATGATAAGGCCCTGTTTCAAATAAGAAGGGGAAAAAAAAAGGAGAGAGAAAATATAGTAGATTGCGGTAAGTTCTTGAAGAGAGTTATGAAAGAAACAATAAGATTATTACATTTAATTATGCATTATCTTTTTTGGCAGACTGTCTAGCACGTAATGAACAGGAAATAAATTTGAAGAAATAATCTTACATTAATATGAAAGAAATACTTTAAAATTCTTTGAAACATTATTTGAAGTGTTTGGTAAAAATAATGTGTCAATGTAGGATGTGATTTTTGTTTTTGTTGGTTTTTTGTGTGGTGCTCAGAATTGAATTTAGGCCTTCTAAATGCTACGTAAGTTCTCTCCCACTGAGTTACATCCCAAGCCTGGGTTTTTAAAAATTTTTTATATGCAAAGGATAGTTTGTAGTTGCTAATTATTATAACGTATGCATTTTCTGTTTCAGTGATTTAGCCCTTTAATACTTTTCTGTATTGAGAATATAACATGCCAGTTCTTTGACTATTCCATTTAAAAAAAAGTCAAAAGAAACGTGATTCAAAAGGTAACAATGGTAGCATACTAACCTAGCATGCTTTGAGTCCCTTGGTTTGATTCCCAGAAACCGCCCCCCAAATTGATTTAAATAAAAGATAAAACAAGGAAGAGAAATTTAATCATTTAAATTTAATCATATTTAAAGGAAATATTTTGAAAAGTTGAAAATGGTATTTAGAAAGCATAATTTTGGTAGATAACTTTAAAAAGCAGAAGAAGATAATTTATCGTAGTTTTAAAAGTAAAAGTTGTAGAATGAATATTTTGTATTCTTAATGTAGAATTTAAAAACTTAAACCGTAATTACCAGTTTTTGATTTTTCAGACCTTAACTTGAATGAAAATTGATTAAACTTATGAGTGATTTTGATATATCTAAATTTTTGCATAAAGGGTTTCAAAAGTAAGTAGTAGAATCAGTAATATCAAAATATGTACTTCAGTATAATAGTTAAATAAATAAAGCTCTAGGAACTTTTTTTTTTTTTTTTTTGCGGCACCAGGGATCGAACTTACAACCTCGCGCCTGCCAGGGCAGGCGCTTAAGGCATGGAGCCAAACTCCCAGCCCTGGTGTTTTGAGGCAGGGTCGCACTATGTAGCTCAGGCCGGCCTTGCTCGCCTTGTAGCCCAAGCCGGCCTCGAACTCACAACGCTCCGCCTACCTCTGCCTCCGGAGTGCTGGGATTAAAGGCGTGCGCCACCACGCCCGGCCTCTAGGAACTTTTAACCCTTTCTTAGAGTTAATTTATATCAATAAGTTACTTATTTTATAAAATAAAATGTTTTTTAGGAAATACTGTGTAATAATCTTTGTTACAATTTTATAACGTTGTTTCTATCGGAAAAAATATCTTTATGTCAAAATTAAGGCCACTAAAAAAATTTAGACTGTGGATATAGCTCAATGATAGAGTAATTACCTAGCATACTTAAGGACCCTGGGTTGATTTGCCAGTACCACAAAGAAAATTTAAAAAAAGAAAGAAATTTAACAATTGGCAGACTTTTTATTCAGCTCATTCTCTTGTTATGCAAAAAGTATATGCATAAAAAATTGGAAAATGTCAAGTTGGTATAGTTTTGAGTTAGTTTTCACATGGGATAGTAACAAGGGTCCAAACTCCATTTTTACATATGGATATCCACTTTGTCTCTGCCTTTTGTTGAAGACTTCCCACACAAATCATTTGTTCAGAAGTTTGTCTTTGGGCTCTGTGTTCAATTCCACTGGCCTATATGTATGTTCTTATGATGATACTACCTAGTATTGGAAGTCCTGATTGGAAAATTGGATGAGAAAAAGATACAAAGGGTATTTAAATTGGAAAAGAAGAAGTAAAATTGTTTATCAGCAGGCTTTGTGATCTTTTATGTAGAAAAACTTAAAAGATTTCACAACTGCTCTTAGTAGACCTAGTAAATGAATTTGCCAGAGTAACAGGATTCATCTTTCTTTAAAATGTAGTTTAGTTAAAGCTAATAAAATTATAGAACCTGCATTTTTTTACTTTTAAATGTTTTATTCTGTTCATTTCTCCTAATGAGTAAATACATTAAGTTTTAATGGCTGTGTAATGCATTTAATGTTAAAATGCCCCATTTCCCTGTAGTGTTTGGTGTTATAGTTGTTTCTAATTTGGAGAACCTTATCTTTAACTATGATAAGTACCATTGTGTGTTCATTTTTGTCTGTATCTGTAATCATTTTAGAAATTTAGATTCATAGTAATAAAATTACTAGTCAGAGTATGAACTTTGAAAATCACAAAAATCTAAGCATCTCCATTCCACCAATTGTTGAAATCTGCTTTGCACAGATTGTTGAAGTTACTCTGACTGGCATTGTCCCCAAGTCTGTATGAGTGTTTTTGTCATGTTGTACCTTTGCAAGTATTAATTGCTTACTTTTAGGGCATCTTGTTTTTAAGTCCTAACAAATACAAAAACAAAAACAAAAACAAAAACAATTTTGGATCTTAAAGAGAATGTAGCAGTGTCATTTCTCTGCTAATTGAATGTTTAAAAGTACTATTTATTTGTTTTAACTTGCATTTCTGCAGTAGAATTTTTTTCATGTCTTTTAGCAACTTTGATTTTTGGTAAATTATTTTTTGGTACCTTCTTAGGGTTGTGCGTCTTTTGCATTTGTTAGGAGTTTTCTGTGTATTGTTATCAATATTGTAACCCTTTTTTGTCATGTTTCATTGTTCTGCTAATTGTCTGATTTTTCTCTTCCTCTTCCTCTTCCACTTCCTCTTCCTCTTGCTGATTATTGAACTCAGGACCTCATGCTTGCCAGGCAGGTGGTGTGCTGCTGAGCTATATCCCCAGACCCTCCATTTTTATCTTGTAAAAATTAATAGCAAAAGGAAATGGGAGGAATGTGTGTAATACTTAAGAAAATAATTTTCTTAAACATTGTACATCATTTATTTGTATTATACATATGACTGAAATTCTATCCTTTCTATTCATGAAAATGAAGCTACTGCCAGATCAGCATTTTGGGTGACTGAGGTGGAAGGATGAAAAGTAGAATCTCATCCTGGGCAGTTTAGAAATACAGTAAGATCTTGTTTCAAAAGTTAAACAAAAATCTTTCAAAAGAACTGGTACTTTAAATAAATAAATAGGAAAAAAAAAAAAAAACTGGTTCTGCAGCTCAGTGCAAAGGCACTTGTTTCAATCCCCAGTACAGAAAAGGGGATAAGGGAAGGGCTTTGGATGTCTATAAACAACAGCTTAATGAAATTCAGGTTTTGAAAATTTCTGTTGCAAAATCGAACGCCATGTCCACAAATTGGAGAAATTTCTGGGATCCATATGTGAAATGACAAGAGAATGAAACACAGTGGGAATTAATACTTTGTCATTAATTTTTATACAAATTTAATGTTTCTAATTCTGTGCACATGATGCTTGCTTTACATTGTCTTGTATTTAAACATGTTTGCAGTTGTAATTCTCTTCCTCCTTTCACTCCTCTTGTGGTGCATATAAAATATTACATGTTGGATATTTTATCTTGTCTACCTTTTTATTCCTAGAAATCAGTGTAAACCGGTAGTGTACCTACTGCACTTTAAATCATAACAGTAACATAAATAACTCGATAACTAAATAAATAACCTGTGTCTCATTAGCGCATCGTACAGTTTAGTTTTAAAATTTAAAAGTAATTACGTCTTTAGTAAAATGCGAATAGAATGATACTTGGGTTAATTGTCTGAAATTGTATCTTCATCTTTGCAGTGTACCATTTGCAAAACTTGTTGGACACAACGTGTAGCATCTAAATTGGTGTCAATTTTTTGTTGTTGTTTGATCCTGTATAATCAGAGTACCATCTGAGGCCATTTCTAATGATGTAGGCTGATGTAACTTACGTTTTTGTGTAAGTTACAGAATACATTGTTAAATCTCATTTACCTTTTACTTTAAATAAAGTAAAATTCTTGTGAAAGCATATTTCTCTGCACCAGGGAAAGAAAGTGTTGGCAATCATAATTGAAATCAACGAATCACCCACCTAACTGGGTTAGGGCCCTGGCTCCATCTCCTTTAGGAAAACCTTCTGTGGGGAGTGGGGCTTAGACCCTAACCCAGCTGGGCTGTAATACTGCAGCATGTTCTAAAGGGCAGAGCTTTCTACTGCTTTTCTCCTGGCCCAGCCTTCCTTCCAGAACTAATCTCACCATTTTGTACTCCTATAGAACTTTCTTATATCTCTGCTTTAACAGCCAACACGCTGTACTTTGTATTATATTTATTTGGTTTGCCTGTCTGTCTTTCTCTACTAGATTGTAAGTTCCTTGAGGACAGGAATAATGTCTTGTCATCTTCTTTGTTTGGTTCCTGGAAGTCTGGCACAGAACCCCCTACTATTTTAGTAAATGATTAAAGTGATAAAAGAACTACAACACAGCTAATGAAAAAGAACTCTATTAGAGAGTTATAGTAGGTTTTCTGACTATTAATTTATGCTAGAATCAAAGGACAGGGAAGCAAAGTCAGCAAGTTATAGTAAAATTGAGTGACCAATTTAAACATGGCAGATAAAAACAAACATTAAAAAGCTTAGAATACCTTCATCCTAATAAAATACAAATTTGATTCCTTAAATTGTCAAACTAGGAAAATATAACATTTCCTGAAATAGGTTTTAAAAGATGAAATAGGCTAAGGAAAGGAACTGATCTCTTCACAGTCAGTTAAATACACTAATCTTTGTTAATTTGCCTAAATTTTGTAGTGAGTTTTGGGAAACTCAGACTATTTCTTCCCAGTACAAATTTCTCTTCATGTAGATAGATAGTTTTGGTTCATCCAAGAATTAATGGCCAGGCCATGAAGCATGTGAACCTTCATTAATTTCCTACTTTTAGATTATTTGCCTATTATTTTTAATTACTACTGTGAAAGAAACTTTCAAAAGCAGCTCATTATTCTTTGGTACAAAACTGCCCTAATTCTGGCTCTTACATTGCCAAATTTGTTAGATTAATGGTCTTAAGCAGATTGTACTACAATGTGAAGAAATGTTACATTTCAGATTAGAAATAAACCTTGAAATAAGTTCATTTAGAGAGATCTTAGATATCAGTAATTGAGTTTCCAGAATTAGTTGTTTTATACTTGGCAAATAATGAAACAGTGATGCCTATTATGATACCTTCATGAATATTAATTCTCTGTAAGGTAAAGCACTTTAAGAGGTTAAATTATGTATAAACGTATTAATCTTTCTAAATGATAAAATACACTGGCAAGTACTATAGTAGATGCATGCATATATTTGTTTTGAATCACAAAATGACCTTTTTTGAGGAGAAAGTATGTTGTAAGAATCATACAGTTCAAAAAATCATACAGTTCATATTCTTCACTTATGTATTCTGCCCTTGGGAGAACTTTCCTCAAAACAATTTTTTAAAAGTAGGATAAATGTATATTTAGTTCAGCTAATGTTTGTCAGATGCCTGGTATGAGGCAGATAATAATAAAATGTTTGTTGTATTTTTACTAAAGAAGAGAGAAACCATTTGAATAATCATTGTTAAATTGGGAAGATATTATGTAACTTCAAAAATTCTGAGTATTAGTGTAGGAGTATGGCTTATAATGGTAGTGATATAGATAGTACAGTGAGGGCTATGGCCCCCTAGCCTTTGTCCCAAGACGTATCTGGAGGCAGAGATAAGAAAATTACATTTTCTAGACCTGCCCTAGAAAATTCCAAAATCGCAAACCAGGTCTTGTGCATACGTACCAGACTTGCTGGCATGATCTGGTTTTCTTCACTTGGAACTCATTAAAGAAAATGCATGCATATGGACTGACTCTCCTGTATCCAGTTATGACACAGTGAATTACAGGAAAGGATACACATCTGCCATGACTCAGCATTCTGGCAATCCCATTGTCAGTCCTGCTTTGGAAACCCCAATGAGAGATGCCCTAGATCTGGAGCAACATTTAAAATCTTAAGCCCAATGCCTTCAGTGCCTGTGCCATTTTCTTTTCTACTGGCATGAGCCCTTTCACTCAGAAAGTACTGCTGTACTTTTGCAGCTTTCTTCTAACCCTTGGGTATATTGTCCAATTTTTCTTCACCATGCACAGGAACCTAGATGCACTGCGCCCCCCCACCCCCTTTAGCCATAGTAACAGCTTAGCATGCCCAAGGTCCTGGG
Organism: Dasyprocta punctata; assembly: GCA_004363535.1. Taxonomy (NCBI): domain Eukaryota; kingdom Metazoa; phylum Chordata; class Mammalia; order Rodentia; family Dasyproctidae; genus Dasyprocta; species Dasyprocta punctata. The sequence goes on along the minus strand of RJWM01005197.1, from coordinate 515 downwards.
TTCAAATCCTAGCACTACAGAGTATACTCTGGAGAAACATCAACAAATAAAAATATCATCGTTAGAACATGTATAAAATATTTTTTTTTAATTTTTTATTTTAAAGATAGCAAAATACAATAGAACATAACAGAGTAGAGTCGATCAAAACAAAGCAGTAGGAATGGTACAGAACCTCGAAGATTGATAATGTGAGTACAATAGCTACTATAACATACCTTGCCATCTTCAGATTAGCTGACCATTCCAACAGGTGTAGTAGAATTGAACCAAAAACGAAACAAAACAAAATCAATAAAAACAGAATATAAAATACAGGAAAAAAAAGAGAAAAATAATAACGATCAGAGTTAAGCAAAACGATGAGGACCACATTAGTCCTCGAAGACAACAAAGAAGGGAGTCCCCCATATTTGCAACATTGCCCATTGTGGTAATGCAAAGAGACATTGAGGGTGCTGATCAGAGGCCTGCAAAATCTACAAAACAATACTAGTGTTTAGTTGCTATATGTA